>RJWT010041953.1:0-12382 GCA_004365215.1 Cuniculus paca
ACATCTATAGGAATGCAGTCAACATGACAGGACTTCATTATGATCTTTTGGCAACAAAGGCAATCATTATCAATAATATTAGCTCTACTACTGTGGAACTAGTGTTTGTTTTATAATTTCTCTCTCTGTCTGAATTTCTATCCTTGTTTTTTGAAAGATTTCAACAGAAACATTGTGTCCTGCTTAATATTTCAGTAATATGATATTTGATGTTAGGAGAATGTTACTGGTGGGTTCTACATTTTTATTGCATTGTTTGAAAATTACAAGACAACTGTCTCTCTTGTTTTAAGGTATTGAGTATTCTAAATTTTGAACTTTTTAATACTTATATCTAAACAACATGTGAACACTGTTTCATACACCAAGGACTAAATCAAGCCATATTTTCACTTTAACATTACTATATTTTGTTACAGATAGCCAAATTCTGAATGCCTTCCCAGTAGGCTATTTCTTGTGGTCTTCCAAGGTAAAAAATTTGTTTTCAAATATCTGCAATCTCATTTCATCTTTCTGCCCCATGGCAGAATAAGGAAAGCATTATTTCCTCCTTTACTTCCAACCATGTTTCTATTTTGTACACACTTCTCAGTTGAAGGAAATTTTTTCTTTGAAAGTAGCATTCCCCTGAATGCCCTGAACATATCTGAAGTGTTCTTGGCATCCTGTGGCCCAGAGGCAGCAGTCAGGTTTGCTCTGAATTTAGCTCTCATGAAATGCTTTGTGCTATCATCATCACTTTAAACCATATCTATTTCTAGGAAGGCTGGCTGGGAGAGGTTCTGCAGAGGGCCTGGGGTCAAAGTAGAAAGTGAAGGTTCTTTGCAGCTACCCTGGGGGCCCCTTGGGGTAGATATCAAGAATTAGGATGGAACTGTTAGAAGAAATGCAAGAAAATACTCAAACTACTTTAAGATATTGTCCAGGGAAGCTGCTAACCATAGCAACAACTTTAGGTGCTTGCATTTCAAGTATTAATATACTTTAATTTAACTCATTTCATATTTTGTTTAATTCAACAAACATTTATTATTGATTGTGGACAGTTCCTAGTTCTCCCTTCATTAATTGTCCAGTGTTCTCAGGGAAGAATCCTCTTGTGTGTGAGTGTACCCGTGATCTGACTACTCCACAGGTAGAAGGATAGGAGTATTATTATGTCACTTTTGATACTTGAACTAGGGATGTGCAAAGATTTTAATGGCTTGGACTCACAGAGCTGCCAGTTAGATCACCTCCTAGTGTCAGCATGTCAGTTCTAGGAAGAATGCTCTAACATTTTCCAAACAGATAAGGTACATGTACCTCATGGTGGACAAGAATACACATATGTGTATGTGCACATATATGCACACACACACATACTCGTTGGGGGAATTTCATAGAGACATATAGAGATGTGTTATGTTGCTATAGAGAAACATAGATGTGTGTAGATCAGAGTTGTGATTTTTGAGGTATGGAGGCTACTTTTACTTTCAAGAATGAAATTTATTCTCATCACTTTAAAGTTATAGGTTTGTGTAGAAGCATGCTGCAAAGGTAGTAAGGGCCAGAATCTGAAAAAGAGTGAAACAGTTGTAAAAAAGGAATGCATGTAAAAATTCCAGAGGTGAATTAAGGTTATGCATATTTGAGGATCAAGTGTATTACTCTGTGGAATATTTTTACAAGCTATTTCCAAAATGATATACAGATAATATTTGTACCTTTGCAAATAAACTCTAAAAAGAGTTATAAGCAAGGAAGAGAAAAAGTTCAAATCCATAGTCTCCCAACATCCTTTCCATATCCTATTTCTCCTATTTATTGGTGAAATAAAGTAAACATTAATCTTTTCTTAAGTAAAATGAACTTATCATAACATAATATGGGTCAGAAGAATTAATACTGGGGAGAAGTAGGTAAGTAAATAAGTGGAAAGGAACTTGAGAAAAAGAGATTTATTTTTGTAAGTTTTGCAGGCTGGAATATTAGGCCTGGGTAGCTTTTTGTTGGTCAGATATAGGTGGGTGTGATCTTTGTAGGTATTAAGAGAGTGGAATGTGGAGTGGAACGAGGAAATCTCAAATTGCCCCAGCAAGTCTCAACAGGAGAAAAATGTGTCAGAAGCATCAGGAGAAGTCCATTTAGCAACAGGAAACTAATTGCTTCGTTTTTATTCCGTAGCAAGATCTAAACCAGGTGGCTGACAGGCAGCCTATAGATGAAGGTATTTCTTAGATGCCCTCCATCATGGGCCACGGTTGCAGGCAGATGAATGTGGGAAGGCTAAAACAGCCATCTGGTGGCCAACCAGTCACACTGTTGAATTCAGTGGCCTGGTCTCTGTCACAGAGCTGTCAGCTAGATTACCTCCTGATGGTTGGCGTGTCTTCTAAGAAGACTTGACAGCCTCTAACATTAGCCAGACAGATAAGGTACATGTATCTCATTAACTCATGGTGAGGTTGTTTCTTCATTTAAAAAAAATAAAAGAACTCATCAGGTATGGCTCTCTGACTTTAGCATGCACCAGGATTGCTTGGAAGGCTTGTGGGAACCTCCAGGTTCCTATTCCCAGAGTTTTTAACCCCAGAAATTTGGAGTGAGTTCTGGCATCTGCATTTCTAACAAACTCTAAGGTAGTACTACTTTTCTGGTCTATTATCATAGAAAAAACTATTTAATGAGATAGGCATAAACATAACAAGAATTAGATGATGATATGTTTTCTCCCTTCATATTTAACTCAAAATTCTCAAGTTTTTTATCTTTGACAAAGTTATGAGAGCATCGCTTGTGTTAACCTTTTCATCGAGAGTATTCTCAATCAATCCTTGCTTCTAGGTGATACACCTACTGTCACTCTCCCTCTCAGAGGTACAAATAAATTAATCCTCTGATTTAGAATGACTCATTACTTGGTCAAAAAATAAATTCACATCCAATGTGGGCTGACCAGACTACAGGCTGGTTTCATAAAAAAGTTTATTGTATTTTTATATTAACACATGCTTAATAAGAAGTAAGACTTTTTTCTTTTTTTTAGTTTCTAACTTTGGAGAACTATACAGACCTCCACCTCACATTCTATGCCAAAAATATTTTCCAGGTATTTGCGATAATTGAAGGATGACAGCAGAGGTGGGCTATAGAGATGTGGAGAGGTTAAAGAGGTGACTTACAAGCTGGACCTGGTGGCACATGCCTGTAATCCCAGCACTCAGGAGGCTGAGACAGGAGGATCGTTGTGAGTTCAAGACCAGCCTGAGCTACAAAGTGAGCTTAAGTCCAGTCTGAACAGCATAGCAAGACCCTGTCTCAAAAAGACAAGGGCTGGGGATTTAGTTCAGTGGCCTAAGCACCTGCCTGGCAAGTGTGAGGTCATGAGTTCAATCCCTGGTGCCGCAAAAAACAAAACAAAAAAAGGTGACTTACAATTTACCTGCAAATGTTAACTATTTTTTACGTTCAAAATGACAAAGATAAGTGCATCATGTACAACTGTGGTCTGACTAAAATAGGAATTGACTAAGTGTAAAGAAAGAAAGAAAAATGTATAAGTTTTGTTTGTGTGTGTGTGTGTCCTGGAACCAATCCCTTAGATACTGAGGGGTGGCTGAAATAAAATTCACCCCTGCTCTTTAATACCCAGTTGTATTATGACAGATTTCTTTGTGGAATCTCAGTTTCTCACAGTTTCTTCTCAGTCACCATCACATTCCCATTTGCTCCAGATTGTCCCTTATTGCCTGATCTTCTCTACCATCCTATCCTTTGGTTTGATTTGCTGTTACTGCTGACTGGATTTAAATATGTGTAGCTCAGAACAGATGGGGCTGGGTATGTAACCCTCCTGGGAACTGGGCATTCAGGATGAGAAATCTCCACCTCTCCAGCTTTTGAACTGCAGCATGGGGCCAAAAAAGACAGGAAATATGCCACACATCTGATGATTAAGAAGTTACTTGATGACGTGAAATAGTTACCACTCATGGTGATACTGATTTAAATTGGATCACTTAATGGTTTAATTTATGATCACCAGATTAAGTGATTACATGGAGGCATGCTTACTGACCATTTAATTGGTCTGGAGTTCTGAAGGGCAGGTATCGTCATAGCACAGGTGTGCCTTTGAAGCGTATGGAAACTTGGCAGCACCAGTGGTAGGGGTGGGGAGGGTTGGGCTAGTGAGGAGGACTAGGAGACCTTCCTTGCCTCCTGACCACGGGGCTTGTCACTACTTCAGACTGGGGAGGCTCTCTTGAGATCTGGGAAGCCCAAAGAAGTGATGCAGAGCTATGGACTGGGTTAAACATCTTTTATTAAGTTGCTTACCCAGAGTTCATCAGTTTAGCTGCCCTTGCAGCCCCCGGTCACTGTACCCCTGCAGCAGTTCCCAGCCCCCTAGACAGCCCATTCTTGTGGCTGTCCTCAGCCACTTAATCTCCCCATTCCTGCTGCAGTCCTCAGCTGTTTAATCTACATTTATACCGAAATACACAATAGTGGCCATGTGTCAGTAATGACCTTGATTCTGTAAGTTATTTACACTGGCCAGCAATGACCTTGTGTTTACCTGTTGTTTACCCCGAGACTGATGAGTTGAGCTTGGGCTGAAACCTTGCTGACTGGGAGGTAAGGTTCACCAGAAATCACCTCACATCCCAGTCTGGACCAGTGTAGCCATCTTAGGCTTCACTTTCCCCCAACCATAGCACTTACCAAGAGAGAGCCGCTGAAGTACAGTAAATAGGGAAACATAAATTCCACTTGTTACAAAAATATGAGGTCTGAGGAATGGGAATCAGCTCAACCATCTACTGTCTGTGTGAGCCTGCGAAGCTCAAAATTCCAAGCATAATGTGATAATATTAATAAGAACTCTACTAGGGGGTCATGAGGAATGAGCATAATATCAGGTGTTTAGCATAATACCCCCAATACATAAACATGAGTGATTCCTCCTTATTCTGTCTCCCTCTCTCCCTCACTCTATCTCTCCTCCCACATTCCTCTCTCCCTTTCTCCACCTCCTTAAATATCAGCCACATGTAGTCTTCCTTCTATACAGATATTCCTCATTTAATGACCTACCTGTTTTGATTTACTACCCATCACTCAGACTTACAACTTGCATTCGGACTTATGATTCAGGGACTTGAGCAGCAGTGTGGTCTTTTAGAGGCTTCTTGTACAGTGTAGTACTATAATTTATGGTGATTGCAACGTGCAATACTATAGTCTTACATTCTAGTATACAATACAGTACTGCCTGTAAGAGTTATGTAAATGGAAGTAAAGTCATCAAGTTGGAGTTTCCTTTGACCATGCCTTTGTTCTGAATGTTGTAAGGTATACTATATGCAATTCCTCATTGAGTGATCTAGTCATTTAACAACCTAGCCGCAGGAACAGAACTTGCTTGTTAAAAGAGGAGTTAAGTAGTTAAGTGGTCTCATGCTGTCAGATCAACATCATTGGCATCTTGTGAGAAACTCAAATCATCAAGGGTTGCACAGACCTATTGAATCATTAATGCTGGTAGATTGACCCAGGGACCTCTGACTTTGTGAGCTGGCCAGGCAATTGTGGTGCACACTGAAGAGAGAACCTTTACTTTAATGGTACATAGTAGAGTCACTTTCAGCGAGGAAGTAACACTCAAGGCTAAGGAGTGATGGCACTGTGGTTCCAGGGAACAGGCAAATTCAGCAGAGGTTTCTAGCTGTCAGCCACAGTACTGAGAATGAGGCCCAGATCTCTGGGAAAGGAGTCTGGGGTAACGACTAGGAAAGGTGACAAACTCTACTCCATCCTTCCTTTCTCTGCCTTGGCCCAAGTCAGCTGGCACTGGGGACAGGGTGCAAGTCCCTGGAGTGGGGATGCTAACTGGGGCAAGCTAAGTAGGGGGTGAGGGAAGCATGCGATTGTGTGGGCTTGTAGGTAACCAGAGTTCATTTTCTTCAGGAGTCAAACTTATCTTCACATCAGTTAGCTGTGAAGGGGCTCCACAGGTATGTGGAATGGATGTTAAAAATAAAAAGTTTTATTATTCTAGCTGAGAAAGAGCTTAGGAAGGTTGGGACTGAGATGCTGGTTTGATGAGGAGGAATTCCTTTGCAAAGTGTAATCATCCATTCTCATATCCACTGTGGTGTTGCTTTGTTCCGTGCCGGCAGATTCCCAGGCATCTAGGCAGAGTATTCCACTTCGTTTTAGTATTTTCTTTGCAAGGCCAGCAACAGCCTGTGGCCATGCCATTTGTGTCTTGTGGCAGCTGCTTGAAGCCCCTGGGATTGTGCACTTGTTTGTAGACTGTCCAGGAGCACTGGGCTGGAAATTGGAAATGTGTTCTTGTGCAGGTGACCCTTGTCAAGGCTGACGCTTTCTGGAATGTTCCTTGTAGAAACTTCAGGGGAGGAAATCATAGAATAATATAACTGGAAGAACCTCTGAGAAATCATTTTGCCTCACTCCCTGTGGAGAGCTCAGGACACAGAAAACAAGGAAAGAAAACAAAACCCAAGCTCCAACTCTATTCCCTCTTGCTGATGCATTGTACAATTTCAGCGCTCCCTTCCCATATCAGCAAAGAAAGTGAGGATCAGGGAGTCAGCTGAGACTCTTCTCTACCCCCCTCTTTTTTATGATGTAATACTCAGCAACTTGGGTGTAT
Source organism: Cuniculus paca (assembly GCA_004365215.1). Classification (NCBI taxonomy): domain Eukaryota; kingdom Metazoa; phylum Chordata; class Mammalia; order Rodentia; family Cuniculidae; genus Cuniculus; species Cuniculus paca. The sequence goes on from RJWT010041953.1 coordinate 6,668, forward strand.
GAGCCTTAATGAGCAAGCTATGCATGGAAATTCAGCCTCACATGATTAGAAATGAAAAGAAGTTGAACCTCTGAGTGTCACATTGTTGTAGAATAGAAATTAGAACCTGAAAGCGTGAATAAGTTCAACAAATATTGATTAAGCTCCTATTAGGGTAGTTCTCAAATATGAAATGAAGGAATCATCTGGATGTCTTATTAAAAATACAGATTCCAGGACCTCACTTCCAGAATTTAGAATTCACTGTGTTTAGGATGAAGCTTGGAAATCTATATTTTTAATAATCATCCCCAGATGGTGCAAATGCAAACATTTTATGAAGCATACGCTAAGTAATTGTGTTTCAGGAAAGGGACAAATATTTTGTGAGTAGTTACTATGTTGTATCACTAAATTATAAGCTAGTTGCCTGCCAAGTTTTTTCATATATCAGTAGTCTTGTGGTTTTTAGTGCTGTCTATATGCCATAAACTCCAGATCTTGATTTTAAGGTCAAGCAACCCTTCCTAACTCTAGAAGCACATTCCCACTCAGTAGATCCAAGCAGATATCTGGTACACAGCTCATGCCTCACAGGTTAAAACCAGACTCTGGCATTTACTTGTACTTATTCTACTTTTGGTAGTATCCATGTCAGTCATGGCTAATGTAGTCATCCAACTGTTTAAGTAAAAAACACCTTGAGGAGTCTTTGACACCTATCTTTCTCTGATATTCCTGTTCAATCTGTTAGAAAATTCTGTTAGATGCATAATTCACTTCAGAATCTGTGTACACTCTTACCATCTGTCTAAGACATCATCTTCTCTCCTAGTCAACATCTAATTGTTTCCTCCTTGGCCTAATTGGTACTTATGCTGAAGCCTCTGCTTCCCTATAGTCTAATTTCTACACAGAAGCCAGAGAGATCTTGGTAAGATTGATCAAACTATCAATCTACCTACCTGCCTCCTTGGTTTGACACTTCTGGTATCTCCCACTTTTATTTAGAGTAAAAGCCAAAGGGCTTACAATAGACTGCAAAACATGCATCAAGTGACTTTGCACTGCCTCTCTTACCAGATTCCTCCTCACTCTGTCACATCCCCTTGGCTCTCCTGGCTCCTCCTGCAATACTCTCAGCATATTTATATCTAAGCCTTTAAATTTCTATTCACTTTGGAGCGCTCTCCCCCATGTAGTCACATGGCTTACTCTGATCCTCTCTACCTCTTTAAGTCTTTGTGGAAATGTATCTTTGCTACCTTCTTTGCAAGGTCCACCTTGGCTGCCCTATTTAATAATGTAGTATATGACTCCACCTCCTACCCATCCCAGCATTTCTTTTTTTTTTAAACAGGGTGTTGCTATGTAGTACAGGCTGGCTTTGAACTCTTTATGTAGCCCAGGCTGGTCTCAAATTCCCAGTGATATTCCTGCCTCAGCCTCCTGGTTGCTAAGATTGTAGGCATGTGCCACCACTCTTGGTATACCAGCATTTCCTTTTCCTTCCCAAACTCTGTGTTACTTTTTGTATAACATTTGTTGCTATTAGCATATGATGAAGCTTATCATCTTATTATGTTTGTCTCTCCTCCCCCACTGGAATGTAGGTTTAAAGTATAAAGATCTTTGTCTGTCTTTTTACATACATCAAAAGCAACCAGAACAATGCCTATCAAATGGTAGATGCTCCATTAATATTTATTGAATAAATTAATGTGTTATATTTGTATATATATATATGTGTTACATGAGAAACTTTTGAGAAATATAACTTCATTAATGCACAGCAGTTCTCCAGAAGAAATAACCGACTGACAATTTACAAGTAACATGATCAAGACCAAATGTTTAACTGGAAATGGGATAGAATATGATTCATTTGTACCTGAATCTGAAATACCTTCCCTTTCTCCTCTTTCTCCACATATGTACAGTGTTGCAGACACTATCCTAGCTATTTAGAAGAGATAAATGAGGGAGGCTTTGCTTTTACTGCAAGGTTCTCATTTGTTGGGAAAGACAGACATACAGAGAAATGTAGCTGCCTTGAAAAGAGCCTGCAAGCCATTCATGTGGCACATGTGCAGACTATTACATATACAATGAAGCAGAACGTGGCTTATATTGTCAGAAATGTACTGATCGTCATAGGAAGCTTAACCACTGTATGAAAACAGTTTGAATTTGTAGAAGGAAATAACAATCACTGAAAATGTGAGTAGTCCTTGGCAAGTTACTGATAGATGAGCAGGGCTTATCAGAGATGATGAAGACCAGTATTTCAATATAAACAAAGAAATAAGAAAATGAAGATCAGGTGTGACACACATGGCATTTCCTAGAAATACAATACATGAAGTGTCATATTTATTTACTCAATACATAGCCTGGGCAAATTTGTTGGGTAGTTCTTTTTTCACTTTAAAAACAAAACAAAACCAAAGAATAAAAACAATGATGCCGAATTTCAAAACAAAATAATAGGAGATTAATGCTAGTTAATATATTGCGTATCATTATATTCATAGTAGTTGCTCAGATTATAAGATATAGGCATGAAAAAATGATCAAACAATTTAACTATGAAAATACAACCTGTTCTTTTTGATGAACTTTCGGGGATTAGTAGTATGGCTATCTATCTTGTATATACATATAGATATAGATATGAACATATACACAGACATAATCTTTTCTCTTCTTTCTTTTCTCCTTTCCTCTATCCCAGTTGTACTTTCCTTTGGAACAGTTTCTTTCCCTTTCACTTTCACAATGTCTATTATACATTTTGGATCTTATTTACTGCTTCAGATTTTTATACTAGGGAGACAGTGCAATATTTTTACATGTGAGTCACAACTTGAGACCATACTTGTAAGTGGATAACTCTTTTGAATGTATTGGAGGCCTTTGTTTACAAGCAAGTCATACCTTTAAAGAACTGTTCTGGTGGACAAGTGGTCATTTAGTTAACATGAAAAGTATTTATTAAGTGCTTACTATGTTTTTAGTGGAGGAGTCAAAATGAAAAACATGATGAGGGGGCATCTGTTATTTAAAGTTGGGAATCTGATAGGGATTACAGCTAATTATATAATCAGATACAATCCAGTGAAATATGTTTGAAGATTGGAGATATAGAGCCCATGGCAAGAGAATAATCTATAGAAAATTTAAAGAGGAATCAATGACCCTTGAGCTAAGACTTGAGGAAATATAGACATTACCAAAAGAGACAAGATGCTGACAAGTGTTACAGGCAAGGGGACAACATATGTACAGACCAGAAGGGACCAATGCCTTTCATAGAGCCCTGCAGGCCAAGAGGTTCAGGGAGGAGAGAATAAAAAGGAATGATGTTGGTCAGCAGTCAGTTCACAAAGCATCTTATGTGTGTAAGAGTTTCAACTTTATAAGAAGGGAAAAGTGTTGTCATGTTGTCTTTTAAGCAAGTAAATCACATTACCAGATTGCACTTTGAAAGTTTCATCTTTCTCAGTGAAGGGAATGGGTTAGGAGGGACTTACAGTGGAAGCAAGGACACCTGTGCAATGGCTGTTGCAATTATCCAGTCAGGTGGAAATGGGTTAAAATGAATGGATGAGATTCTCAAAAGGTGGGGATTGGCAGGATGTTCAGGATGGAGAAAAGGTGGGGATCAGATATGATGTGCAGGTTCTAACTGGGGCAAATGAATCATGACAGAGTAAATCATTGGCATGTGACTGGAAAGAAAGTGTGATTGTTGCTTATGTGTGTGTGTACATGCATGTGTGTGCACACACATGTGTGCACATGCGCATGTGTGTATGTGTTTGCAGATGTAATCAGGGAGCTATTGGAATAGTATACACAGGATATAGTAACAGAAACAATGGAAGCCAGGCAATTCATCTTTCCTCAGATTTATGACCATGATAATACTATTGGTAAGAAGCCATATAGATCTAGATAATGATGGTGATATAATTTTAACAATCTATTTGTAGTTTTCTAGGTCATTAATTGGTTGGCTGTCTGTATCTTGAGTTTTGAGTGGATACTCATTTCTTTTGTCAATGTTTAAACAGAGAGAATTTTTAAACCTTTCATGGGATGTAGTTAGTTCTTAGATAGGTAGAATATTTTAATACATTTCATCAATAAAATTTATAGGCCCAGCCACCCTGGAGCAGCAGAGCAGCCACAGCTCAGGGCCTGGCAAGAGCCAAAGGCATGCACAGCAAATTTCACCTAGCCATGCAGCTTGGGACCTCATGAGCAACCTGGTAGGGACCCACGCCAAGTCCACCATCAGCCCCGGACATTTGGAGCATCCCTGGGGTCCTGCCTGGGCTCCGCCCAGCCACCCCAGAGCAGCGGAGCAGCAGCAGCTTGGGCCTGGTGAGAGCTGAAAGCATGCACAGTGAATTTCACCTAGCCATGCAGCTTGGGATCCTGTGAGCAACCTGGTAGGGACCTATGCCAAGTCTGCCATCAGCTCTGGACATTTGGAGCATCCCTGAGGTCCTGCCTGAGCTCCACCCCGCCACACCCGAGCAGCAGAGCAGCTGCAGTGGTAGGCCTGGCTCAGGCTGAAGGCATGCACTGTGAATTTCACCTAGCTTTGGAGCCTCATAACCTTGCACGGCACCTTGTGGGGCTCTGCCCTGCATCCTCAAACAGCTGGAGAGCCTTGGCATACAAAGTGTGGCATGCTGAAGGTCCGCCCAGCATACTGCCACCTCTTAGGGTGCCTTCAAGTATCACTCTGTATCTGGTAAGGCCTGCCTAACACCCCATCTCAACTGAGGAAATTACCTGCAGTACAGACAGCCATCCGCCACTCAGGAAACAACTGAGACTTTGCATTCAGCTGCCACAGGGGAATACAGGAAAATGACAAAACGAAAGAGCCCAATGCAATCTCACACCTCCAGTCCATCCCAAGGAAGCCTAAGAGACATGGCCATAGAAGAAAGTATAATCCATACACCTGAAATTTCTGAAATGATAGCAACTGAAGTAAAGAAACAACTCCATGAAGCTGTAAAGGATCTGAGATTAGAAATAATCTCCCAGGTAAAACTAGAAATGATAAATGTAATGAAAGAAATGCTAAACACATCTAAAAAAGATATAGCTAAAAACATAGAGAAGCCCTGCAAAAGGATGGAAACCTGAATGAACAATACAAGAAAGAATTAGAATGCATGAAAAAGATTCAAAGAGATATCCAGGAAATCAAAAACACCATCGAAAGCTGGCAAAGCCACCTCAATGAATGGGAAGATAGACTTTCAGACCTCGAAGACATGATTGTAGCTAGTGAGCAAGAAAGGAAAGATCTTTTAAAAAAACAAGGAATCAGGAAATAACAATTCAACAGTTGCAAGATGATGCAAAGAAAAACAATATAAGATTGATAGGTGTAAATGAAAAAGAAAGAGACAACACAAATGATACAAAAACACTATTCAGAGAAGTTATAGCCAAAAATTTCCCAAACATGGGAAAGGAAACTGACATACACATAAGTGAAGCATATAGAACTCCAGTTAGCCATAACCAAAATAAATCAACACCCAGACATATAATAATCAACATCCCAGAAATTCAACATAAGAACAGAATATTAAAAGCTGTTAGAGAAAAGAAGCAAATCACCTATAAAGGAAAGCCCACCAGAATCACAGGAGACTTCTCAACACTGGCAATGAAATCAAGAAGAGCATGGAGTGAAGTATTTCA
>RJWT010041954.1:0-12233 GCA_004365215.1 Cuniculus paca
GGTGTTTATCATGCATCTTATAGTTATCCTTGCCATTTTCTCATACTTCTGGATAATTAAGTCATACTTCTTGCTGTTAATGAAGTCATGGGACAAACAAAAATGAGGGCAGTTATTCTGAATGTTGGTATCAGATGGTCCTAGAATGATCCAGAGAATTCTACCATGAGTTTTAAAAGACTGTATAAAATAAATATGTAAAAATGAAGTAATCTATATAAAGGACTTAGATAAAAGTATAGCACGCAGTCAAAACTCAGTGAATACCTGTTATTTCTACTGTTATGGCCTTTGAATCTACATCTAGAAAGTGTAGTAAAACTGTGGCTATTTCTGCTTCTATGGATAAGCATTGGTGCTGAATCCTTTATCAGTTGTTTGGTAAGATTTACTATATTTGACTGATTCAGATTATTAAAAGTCACTTTGATTTGTCTGTGTAGACCAGTGCTACTCAGTCCGGTCCCTGGTACAGTAGTATCAGCATCACTTGGAAATTTGGAGGAAATGCAAATTTTGAGGTCCTATCTTAGACCTACAGAATCAGGATCTCTAGGAATAGGGCCCATAGAGCTATGATTTAACAAACCCTGTGTGAAAGTTTGAGAATCTCTGGTGTACATTACATCTTAAAGGCACCCGAAGAGTCATGTATGGCCAAGGAGCTTGGCTGTATGTTGTGAGTGTGAATTGAACATGGATAAGGTAGAGAACAGGGGGCTACTACTTGCCATTTGGATACTAAAAGGACAACTCAACAAATTAAAATGTAGACTAGAAACCCAGGCTGGGGAGACACAAAGCATGATCTCAGTCCTATTTCCTGCCTAGACAGAGAGAAAAGAAGACATGCATGATTTATCCTGGAGGTTTGGTGCAAGAGAAGAGTCTCAGTCTCAGTACTTTTTTTTTAAAGAGCAGAATATATTTACTGAGAGAAAGAAAGCTTCTGTCTGGCAGAGAGACAGAAGGGGTCCTGAATAGGCTGCCCTTAGTATCAGTACTTTCGAACCTACCCATTTCAGTGCTGATGACATGCTAAGTCTCTCTGGTCTTTCAAACAACCATGGGAAGTGGGAATTATTGCGCTCATTTTGAAGGAGGAAGAATAAGCAGATCATTTCAAAAAGAAGCTGGGATTTAGAGAGGACGGTGCTAGTAGTTTATGATGTATATTTGCTGCACTTCAGTAGCAAAACTTACTAATTCTTGTACTGAAGTGTAGGCCTAGTGTATAGAGGAAGGAATGGAAGCACGAGAAGTTCATAACCTACCCGGGAAGCTTTCAACCCTGCAGGCTGCTGCGCTGACTCCAGGGCCTGTGACCGAGGCTTCTCACCGCCCGCCCGCTGTGTGAGCCTTCCAGTCTTCGGCTTTTTGCTCGGGCCGATTCTGACTACCTTGCTGGGTGGAAGAAGAAAGTCCAATGGTGTATTTAGGTATTAACCCATCAGTATTATCTAAACCCAGGAAGTAAACCCTCAGGACGGCTCATCTCCTTGGAAATGAACTCTGTGGTGAAACTCAGTTCTCCCAAGAAGATTCTGAGTGTTGACAATGAGACCAGCGGGGCAAGGGCAGTCTTAGGAAACAGCACCTTAGGAAACGCAAATGAAACAACACCAAGGTACAACCTTACTCCAGAAAGAGTGGACACCATCAAGACAACAGATAACAACAAATGCTAGAGAAGCTGTGAGAAGAGAAGGGAAAATAGAATCCTTTCACACCGTCAGTGGGAATGTAAACTAGCACAACTACCGTGGAAATCAGTATGGAGATTCCTCAAAACACTAAAACTAGAAATTCCATCTGACCAACCTGTCCCCCCTTTAAATAACTTCCTGAAGGAGATAAAGACATCATATTACAGTGATCCATACAGGCCCATGTTTTTAAACCCTCAAACACAGTTCATAATAGCTAAATATTAGAAGTGGTCTATATGTCTACTAACAGAGGAATGGGTTAAAAAATAGTATTTATACATGATGGTATAATACTCTGCCATTAAAAAGGATAAATTTGAGTCATTCATAGGAAGATGGATGCACCTGGAGATAATATTAAGTGAAAGAAAGCAGACACTCAGCTTAAATATAACTTGGTTTCTCTTATATGAGAAACCTGGACTATAAATACACTGAAGAGTAAAATAAAAGATAGATCATAGGAAACAGGGAGATAGATCCTCTGCAAATGGTTAAAGGACCACGAGATGCAGGGAGGGAGAGGAAGAGTGTGTTAAGAGTTAAGACATGTTCTGTACATGAACCAGCTCCCCACAAGGAGTGTAATTATTACGTACTGCAAATATGGATTAATAAAAATAAACTTTAAAAAAGCAGTCAGGAGCAGAGCCACCCTTCTAGGATAGGGAATCGAGCCCAGAGGGAGGAGGCTACAGGGCGTTGTAGGAGACAAGGACCAGCGAAGGTGGTCAGAGAACTGATTTTTGGGAAAATTTAAAAGGAGAAGCTGGGCCAGGCGTGGTGATGCACACCTGTAATCCCAGCACTTGGGAGGCTGAGTCAGTAGGATCGATGCCAGCTCAAAGCCAACCTGAGCTATGAAGTGAGCTCAAGACCAGCCTGAACCATATAGTGAAACCCCGCCTCAAAAAGACAAACAAACAAAAATTAAAATGAAGGAGAAGCTGGATTTGAATGTAGACACATTTTAAGGAGTAGAGTAAGGCAGAAGCTTTTCACTGATTTTGATTTAAGACATTGCCCTCATGGTGTCTGCAAAAGGACAAGTGTGCAAGGGAGAGGACGAGAAGGCCCCGGGCAGGGGCTGCATTGTGCAGGAGAAGCTGGCAATTGTCTCCGTGGAGGGCTGGCCCGTCGTGGTCTAGCCTCGCTACCACTGTGGTCTCTGCTGCAACCACTCAGCTCTGCCCGGACAGCACGAAGGCAGCCCTGGCATGCACGGCCCGGCCATGTTCCTATGCACTGTTCTCACAAGGATAGACGGGAAGGTGAAAGGCAGGCAGGCCCGGGCTGCACGGTGCAGACCCCTGGCCTCTCGAGGGTTGTTCTCAGAAGTCTCTGGGATCCTGTGAGCGCAGTACTCAACCCACCGACCATGTGTGCAAGAAATGGATCCCTCTTCTATATAATGAGGTTGAATTTGATCTCAAACTCTGGTGGAAACTGTGTTTCATTCAATTTAAGATTATTGCCCTCACCCCTGCCAAGCCTTTTCTGGGGTTTTGCTTAAGTACCAGGTTTTACGTGGGGTGGGGTCCCGTCCCCGGGGCTGCTGGCACAGTCCAACATCTGTTAGCTGCTGTTCTATCTGGCACCCACTGACCAGCAGGGATGGTCTCTGAGATCCCATCCCGGGATCCCGGATGTGCTCCGTCTTCCTGTCTAGCCCCATCTGTCCACGTCAGGCCGGAGGCTGGGATCCTGAGGAAGTTCCATTGTTGAGCTGGAATCCCAGAGAACTCTGCAGCCCTTTCACCTGCCCTTCAGGGCCTCTCTGGCTCCACGCAGGAAAGAGCACAAGGATTCCTCTGCTAGGATTGCAAATGACATCGAGTTTCTGTTTCCCAACCCACCCCTAGGATTCAATCAGGATAGGGGCATGAAAGGGACAGAACTCACGACCTTCATATGTACTCACGTATCTTAGCTCTTCTAACGTTCTCTTTGACTGTAGGCCACCTGCCCAAATAGGGAAAGTTTATTTAGTGTTTTGGAATGGGGCAGGGAGGGGTGTTAGGCTTCGGTGACTTAAAACCCAAACAGAGTCCTTTGTGGTCCTGTGTGTTCTCTAGAGAAGATAAATAAAAATTATCTTAGCTTAGTGAACAGGGAATGGAGACGGACTTGCTAGTAAAACCAGACAAGGAACACAGATTGGGGTAGAGTACACACGAAAGAACCAGGGCTCTGCGGCAGGCAGCTAAGCCAAGTTGGGTATTATCGGTGCTCTCCAGATGAAAGTGAATTTCACTCCATGACTTTCCATCAAACGGAGTATGGGCTTTGGAGTCATCAGCATGCATGGATCTAGGCTTTGCAGAATAAGCAAGTTACTTAATATATCAGTAGAATTCAGTGAACTAAGACAGAAACTCACATTTCAAGTAGGAAGGAGTTAACACAGGAGACATTGGAAAGGTCAGAGGCAGGTTCTATGCTGAGCATTTTAGGAGAATGCCCAGGGTCAGACTGCAGCAGTGAAGAAGGTGGGGGTCTTAAGAAGCCACTCCAAGGACGGTTGGCCAAAGAAATACACCATGGATCAGGAAGCAGCTTTGGTTGCAATTACTAACTCCAGAGCTACGCGTGTCTGCTGAATCTGGACCTACACACAAACCATGAATACCCTGCACGCTGGAAACCAGGATGCTGCCTGGTTAAATTCCATGATCCTGCTTGCAGCAGAAGTGCAGCAGTAGCCTCACTTCCGCCTGGTAGTGTCTTATGAAGGCATCTGCACAGGAGGGCTTGAATCAGATCATCATGATAGCTGCAAGGGAGTCAGAGCAAGCTTGAGCTCAACTCTCCCACCTCTGCAGTGCAGACTCATAAGAAACTCTGGAAGGAGGCTGCAGTGGATATCAACTTAGCCAGCTCTGAGTACATGCAGCATTGACTTTCTGTGGGCCTCAAATCTGCAAAATGGGGGATAGTATGTATTTCAAAGGATCTTTATGAGAATTAAATCAGTCTTATATGTCAAGTTCTTGCTAGCTTCTTGTGTAAGGGTTTCCTCTGCCAAGCATTTGAAACTTAGAATAAGGCAAGAAAAAGAAAAAAGGCAAGATTCATTAAAAAAAAAAAAACCTTAGTAACAAAACAAAGATCATAAATTTCCTGATTTCAATGACTTCTATGTCTAGCTCCATCAGAAATATTTTAATTTGTCTGAATATTCTATTTGTTATAGACATTTATGGCATCAATGAGAGAAAATGCAGCTTTCAAAGTAAAATAATAATTGCAAAATATAAGCATAACTTCGAGTGACAATAACAGCCATTCACTTAGTTCTAGATTAAATCAAGAGCTTTCTTTCCTACTCTGTTATCAGTGCAGTTTATGGAAATGTGCTAATGTCTAAATGAATTTTGACTCAAACTTCAAACCTTAGCCAACAAAACCTATCACCATCTGACTGAGAATTTCAAATGGCCACATTTCCTAATAGGTCAGTGTCTATCATATCTGTCTCAGTGCCAAAAATCTGCACATATCAGCGAGAGGGGATAGAATTTTAAAAAGTCATCATATGAGTGAATGACTGACCTGAATGTACTTCTGAATATATTAGTATGTGAGGTCATGAGCCAATATTAGACTTAACTCTGAAATTTTGGAGAAGCTTCCAAAATTATTACAACTATTCTGATATGGGAGAGATGCAGACCATTTCAGGCTAACCCTTTGTTTATGGACATTTGAGAGGGCAGAGGAGCCCCGAGCCTCAAATAAACTTCTTGAGATACTATTTGAGACAGATTTGAGAAATATTACTATCAATCCTAATAAACTCTATGAGTGAAATTGTCTTAGAGTAGGATGCAAGATGGGGTTCCAAACTGTTTTACCAGGTGGGAAGCCTTGTGGAGTATCATGAAATCACGAGAAGAGAATGCTGAAAAGGCAGGCATCTTGGGATCTGTTCACAGTGGTTCTGTTCTAAGTTGTCCTAAGTTAATTAACTTCTCTGAGCTTCAGAGTATTCATATGTAAAATGAAGGTAATAAGAAGGACGAGGAGGAGGAGGAGGAGGAGGAGGAGGAGGAGGAGAAGGAATAAAGGATGAGAAGATAATGGTTATAATGCTGCTGTTATTACAGATGATAGATAATATACAGTGGGTGATTATTACAATGTGGACAAGCAGTGTTCTGGGGCCTTTTGTGTGCTGATTTAATCTAACAATCCTTTGAAGTAGGTGTGTATAGATTGCCATGAGGATTAAACAAGGTAATAGGTGCAAAGCAATTAATGGATACTTGCCAATGGCAAAACTTCCATACACATCTGCTGTTCCTACTGTTATCATTGGGTACTTGAGCTAAAAACCCAGGACACTGTTTTTAAAAATCCAGCTGTGTATTTGGCACACTCATGCACTCCTTAAGTATTAGTTGGCTGGGTACAGTGGTGCATGACTGTAATCCTGGCACTCGGGAGGCTGAAGCAGGAGGATTGCTGTGAGGTCAAGGCCAGCTTGGGCTACATAGTGAGTTCAAGGCCAGGATGAACTACATAGTGAGACCCCTGACACAAAAAATAGAAAACAAAAACAAAAGCAAAAGCACACACACACAAAGACAAAACAAAAGCATTAGCAGTTGTTATTTTGTTGATGAATTCTTATTTCATCATTGTTATTTGTCTGTTCATCCAGTCTCCTTGATTTGGGTCATACACTGTCTTCAAAATGCTCTCTATTAATTAATTGACTCAATTCTTTTTCTATCAAATATCAAGTGCCACGTTCTATGCCACCCACTGTTCTAAGCACAGGGGATGCTGCATTGGGCAAGGCAGACCAAAGTCCTCTCCTTGTCGTTGCCATTTTAAAGCAATTGCAAGGAAACTTCCTAGTACATAAATTATTAAGTCACAAATACATAGCAAGGAAAACATAAAGAGGTGTTCAGGCAGGAGTTCAGAGGGTAAGGGTTTACGTCTAGAGCAGTAAACCAGTTCTTGGGCTCAGGCAGCTACAGTAAGCCAGTAGGCACCTCTGGTGGGTGGGATTCACTTTCCGGAGCACCCGGGGGAGATGCAGGGGCTCGGGCTCCAATTCTCAGGTGTTTGCCTACATGGGAGTGGAAGTGCTTCTCGGAAACGCACAAAGTGGGGCCCCAGCAAAGTTTACCTCGGGCCTCAGCTGGCCAGCAAGCAGAAAGCAGAGGGAGGTATCAGTGGACTTCTGCTTTATCCTCCTTTTGACTACGTGGTCACTTAATCAACATTTTGTCAGAGCGGTGAGGACACAGGATTCCAAAGCCAAATGGTAAGAGGGGCTGTCGCTGAATGAAGGCCTCTGTCCCTGCGTATGTGTAGTTCCTACACAATCTCTGGAGTCTGGAAGAGTCCACGCACTCTCTTCAATGTTCTGCTCAGTCACCCCTTACCCAGCAAACTCGTTTGGGTGAGTTATTCTTGCCGGAGGTTTTGATGAGCCAGTGGCCAGGACAGGTCTGACCCTCAGCTGGGCTGTCTGGGAGGCCCCACAGTCCACAGCACTCACCGGACGACCCCAGTCCAGGTGGCCCAAGGGAGGCTTCAACCCAGAGAAAGGTGATGAGAAACTTGGTCCGGGTCATCTCAAAACAGTCATTTCCAAAGTCGACCTGACAAAGTTGTCTTTGTAACAGAATCAAAACACAACATCAGACAAAAATAAAAACAAACAAAATAGAATGCTGACAAACTCAATTCAAGGGGAAAAAATGAGAGTTACTGACCTGTAGACTTCTTTTCTTGTAACGTCTTTGTGCGGTTTTGGCATGAAGGTAATGCTCATCTTGTAAAATAAGTTAAAAGTATTTCTTCTGCTTCTATTTTCGGAAAGAGGTGGTAGAGAATTGGTATCCTTTTTTTATTTTAAAGATAGCAAAATCCAACAAAATAAAACAGAATAAATTCAATCAAAACACAGCAGTGAAATTGGTACAGAAAGCAGGATAATAGGAAAACAACAATGGCTACCACAGTATATCTTGTTATCATCACAGTAGTTTTCCATTCCATCAGATATAGCAAAATCAGACCAAAACAAAATAGAGTAAAACCAATCAAAACAGAATATTGAGTAAAGCAAAAAAAAAAAATAATAAGAACAAAACAAAACAGAACAATATTAGACTTCAAAAACAAGATAGGAAAAATCCCCCATATTTGCCACATTGCATACTGTTATCCTCCCTATACATGCTCAGACTGCCGGCCCCAGGCTTGTAAATTCAACCAAGCACTACAAGCCCTCAGTTGCTTTTTGTACCTCAGTTGCTATCAGCTCAGGCTGACCTCCAAACCAGCTGGTGGCTTATGGGGTGAGGGAGTTTGGTGATTCACAGCCTGCATGCCAGTAGGCTCACAGGAGGTACCAACTTTTCTCTTCCGGGGCCCTGCATGGTCTGCAGGGCTTACCAGAAAGGCTGGCTAGTTGGCTTGTTGATCAGCTCCTCCCAGTCCCAGCATGGCTGATTCTCAGGCGTTGCTATCTGACTTTTCTCTTCCTGGGCCCCGCATGGCCTTTTTTTCTTTACATGGTTGACAGAGGTAACCAGTGAAGCTATCTGGACCTTATGCCTTCTGTTTTGGAAAATAATTATTGTCTCTCTTTTTTTTTTTAATAGTATAGCCATACTTTGATGATCAATTTCTCCTTGGGCGAGTTTTCATAGACTGTATTTTAATGGAGTTTCAGTTAAGTTATCAAGTTTCTGAGCTTTAGGACTGTTTACAGTATTCATGGATTTCTTTTTATATTCCTGGAATTACTGGTGATGGGACCTTCTGTCACCTCTGATGTTAGTAATTTGTATCTTTTCTCTCTCTCTCTCTTTTCTTTGTTAGTCTTGCTAGAGATTTAATAATTTTATTATTCTCTTCAAAGAACCAGCTATTGGTGTCATTGATTTTTTTCTATTGTTTTTCTTATTTTCAATTACATTGATTTCCCCTGTAATTTTTATTGCTTCCTTTCTTTTCCTGATTTTGGATTTAACTTCCTCTCTTTTCTAGTTTCCTAAAGTTAAAGCTTAGATTATTGATTTCTAGATCTGAATATCGAATATATATTTTAATTCTGTAAATTCCCCTGCTTGTGGTAGATCATATCGATTTTGGTCAGTTCTATTTTCATTTTCACTTAGCTTATTTTCAATCAACTCTTTAGGTAGTCACTTCTATATTTTAGATTTACTTTACATGTGACTTTTCAGAGATTCTTTGTTATTGGACTAAGTGTGAGACGTCATTTTCCTCTATGTCTCTAAATTAAATCTAGTATTTTCCAAACTCACAACCCTCCTTGCAGATGAGAAATCCCAATTGGGCTGCGTTTGGGGATGTTCTTTCAGATCATGCTCAGAACTCAGGGGTCTTATACCGGGTGAAATATTTTGTTTTCTGTTGATATATTCTTGTCCAATTTTGAATTGGTTCTTTGAAAGGGAACAATTTAGACACAATTTAACCCATATTTTCAAGGCTGTGGTTCTTAGCACCTTTATGTCCTCATCCTAGAGCCATACCAGTATAGATGCGTCCCCTCTGAAGGCTCTTTATGAGAGCTGGTCCAGTATTCACAGGACCCATAAGACTCATTCCGTCCCCAGGATTCTTAAACTTCTTTCCTGCTAAACTGCCTTTACTTCCTCCAACTCCAGAGCATTGACCTCAAGTCTAATTTTTGAGATGACCCCACATAACTCTGCCAATGTGGGCTTGGAAACAAGAGCCCTCTGGAAGAATTGTCTTCATTTAGAGGTAGACAACCTCAGCTTTCCTCTCAGTGAGCATAGACAGGCAATTAATTACCCTCTTGGGATGGAGAGAAAATGAAAAAGTGGTAGAAGCAGAAGCAAAGCACACATGAACGACTCAATAAGTTATCAGTTGCCCTTCCTAGGATTACAGCAAAATGCTCCCTGTGGAATCGGGGATGGTTTCAGGTCTCTGTTATGGGCCGGCCACTTACCGTGCTGCATGAGCTTTGGGGAGATTAATATGCTAAGACAATTTTTTGGAACGTAAATTCCTTACTGGAAGGAGAGCACAATGGAGTGGTTAAAAATCCAGTCTGAATGGAACCTCTCGGGGCTCAAGTCCAAGCTCTACCACTCATTATCTGTGGGACCTTAAGCAAATTAACTCTGTGTAACTCAGAGCCTTCTTCCAAGAGAGGGATGATACCAGGCTCTGTCTTACCGGATCGTTAAGAACACTGAGTGAATTGCCATTTACACAGCGTTTAAAGCAGTACCTGGCAGGAAAGTGCTACATAAGGCAAGCGGACCAACAGCTTTCTCCACTGAGGTTGTGTTAGATGCAAAGATCTCTGCTTACTCTGCCCTGTGGATTTGTTGCTGTTTAAAAAGCTTACAGACCCTTAAAGTTTTATAGCCTCAATCAGTATTTTATTGAGTTCAAAGTAATGGGCAGCCTACTACTAGTGGTTACAGGGTCAGCCCCAGGTGGCTGGCGTGTGCATGCCTGTGCACACAAACGTGTGTGTGCGTTGGGAACAGAGTGTGAGGCTTGCTGGCTTCCTCTGGATAGAGAAGCAGGAACACAGGGTGTGCAATATTCTGCAGACTGAAGGGACCCCAGTGAAAGTGCCATCCCGTAGCTATTCTCCCGCCACTCCAGGGGTCCCTGACTCCCATGACCCCCCAGAGGATAAAGCAACTTATATCACCAGGAAGCCTCTGTTCCTCGGTGAATTCCCTTTCCATTCATTTTCAAATGACTTTTCTGATATGAGCATTGTTGAATAGGCACAAGAAGGGGAAGACAGAGGCAGAGGTATGTGCGAGGACAGATTTGCATAAGTATAAATACGGTGTAGGTACCCATATTTAAATGATATACTGATAATATTGTGTTGCCATCGCACAGTGAAAGCTAATTAATTCAGCTATTGAGATGATAATGGTTTCTTTCTCCGTTAATACCAGAGTTTAAAAAAAAAAGACCCTGCAAAATTGTTCTAGGCATCATTTCTTTGACTCATCTTGGAATAAGGAGTTCTATCCTGTTAACTATTAAGCCGTCTATCAGTATCTATGGCAGGCTTTAAAGAATTCATTGCAGGAAGGGGTTGGAGATTATTCGTAGAAAGACTGACTCATGTAGGGTAAAGTGTTCATCGAGCCCCTGCTTTGGCACTAGCAAGGAAAGGTTCTCTTTTTCCTTTTAGTTGGTTTTAAAATGCATGCTTTGCTGTTTGCTCTGTCAATATCAGCCCTGATCTGAAATGCAGTCTCTTTTCCGACTTTATTTCCTTGGCTATGACATTTAAGAAAATGTTAAGATCTTTCCTACTGAAATTTGTGCCAGCTGATAAATCCACAAGCAAATCTCTGATCTTAACCTTCCCATGCTTAGATTTTCCTTCAGCCTCTGTTTTCACCATTAGTTACCAGAGACTGGAATGTTCTCCCATCTCCTCCTCTCTATTCTCTCCCCATCTGGTTCAGGCATTGAAGACTGCTCAACTGCATTTGCAAAATGTGTCCTGTCCCCACTCCAGCTTCACCTGCTCCGAGGAACCTTCCCTCCACAGAGAGTAGGTCATTGATCCCACATCAACACCTTATTGGCTTCTCCCTTTCTTCATGGCGAAGACTTGAGTCATTTAATTCCATTCTGCTCCCACTGTACCCCATTACCCATCTCCTACTAAGTCTCCCGTACTCTACCTGCCCACCATTTTGGATTAGCCACCCTTCCTTGGAACTTCTGTAACACCCAACCTTTGCTCATTTCCCAGAATAACTTTCCTCCCTCATGGTCTATGTCTCAAAATCCTATTTATTCTTCAAGGCCTCTCCCACAAATTCTTCTTCTTCATGAAGACTTTTTAAATCCCCCCTAACTTGGAATTAATCACTCTCAGCCCCTATAATGCCTTTTCCTAGAGACACTTGGATTTGAGGTGATGGGAAATCATCATATTTAAAAAAAGTTTGTTTTGCCTACTACTGGCAAAGTGTCAAAATGAGTATGTACATTCCCACACCTGCAGTGAAATTGCTGCCCCCCCAAATGTGGTTTGACCTATACAAGCATTCGGTGAAGCTCTGAAATAATCACTTATGTTCCTACATTCCAATAATTAGCTGTCCAACAAGTGCTTAATTGGCATGCAGCACTCTACTTTGTGTTATGCTTTGGGTATTTCATCATCCACTAAACTGGGAGCTCTAAAGACAAGAACGTCTTACTCATCTTGGTATCTTCCAGGTCAGAGAAGGCAGCTTTTAGATATGAGGTGTTTGATACTGAGTTATTCCATCCTCTCGTGACCCATGGGAGACAACTGTGGTAGAAACATTCAGAGTATTACTTTAGAATTTGATTTCCTGACTTTGAACCCTCTTAATTCACTTATTTTTTTTTATTTTGAAAAGAATACAACCAAACAAAACAAAACAGAGTAAAGTCAATCAAAACAAAGCAATGAACATGGAATATGACTTTGAAACAGTGTAAAAAGAAAGAAAAGAAAAACAAAACAAAACAAACAAA
>RJWT010041955.1:0-12222 GCA_004365215.1 Cuniculus paca
CTAGGGTCACAGCCTTGCACCGCCATGCCTGGTTGCTGATGTTGTTACTTTTGCAACACCCCCTCAAAGGGGTCTCCGGAGCACACATTTGAAACACCCAGGCAGGAGAGATGGAAGAAATACACCTCCTCGCCCATTCACGTTTCCGTCTCCGTTTCTCGTCCCCTGCCCCATGACGAGGCATTGCGGAAATGCCTAGCCAGTCCCCACTGACCCAGGTGCTCCCCAGAACCCAGCTGTCAAATGCGTGTGCTTTTCCCGGTCCCCCTTTACTTGCGCTGTCCAGTGAGTGAGTCTTTACCAAAGTGCAGCTGCCCCCCACATTCTGAGCTGCACCCCCTTTATGTTCTCGGACGCATTCACAGGCGTTGTCCCATTTGATTCTCACTGCGGCACCATCACACAAAGGAGGAAACTGAGGCTCGGAGGGCGTGTGTGAGTTGCTTACCCTGAGACCAGCAAACCCCAAAGCCAGAACTTTCACCAAAGCCTGATACAATCTGCAGAGAACTGGACACCCACTATGCATCTGGCCGGCCTTTAGTTCCTATTCCATCCTCTCTCCACTCCACCCGGCAAGCAGGAGCCTGAGGCTGCCGGCTGAGTGCTGGTCATCCTTTCACAGCCACCAGGCAGCCTGAGGACAGAAGCACAGATGACTGAGGCTGGCTCCTGCCGGGACAGCACCTGGGGGAAAAAACACACACAGGAGCTGGGTCAGAGCTTGCACAGCACGGTTCAGTTCGGCCGCCTGGAGCCCAACAGCTGGCATGAAGCAAAGTCACTCACAGTGAGCCATCTGCAGCACGGTCCCTGAACACAGCCAAAGTGAGAGCCGCAGGGAAGTCAGGAGGATGGAAATTAAATAGGTGGCAGACACTATTTGATGACACACCATCTAAGTGACAGCTTAGCATCCAGCCCAGGTGGGATGAGCAGGTGGCCAGGGGAGAATTCAGGGCAGGAGGCTGGGTTTTCTAACTCAGAGGGGCAGGCATGGAGGTGCGTACCCAAGTCAACCCCTGGTCTCCTCTCTGCACGAAGGAGACCTGTCTTCCGCTTTTGTCATCCCCAGGCCCCAAACCTGGCACTGGGGACTTAGTGGGTATGTGGTAAATATTCATGGGGTTTGACTGAATGGATACTCTGGGCAAAAACAAAACTCCTTTTGTTTCAGTTCCCAAGACCTGCCATCCAGAAGGTACGTTTATTCTATTTCCTATTTTTTAGTTTTCAGTCTGAGACATTTGAGTGAGCATTGCCTTAATTCCCTGAATTCCTTCTCCAGTCAACGCTACACTTTGGACTCGCCCTTAATATTAAAGAAAAGTCCACCGGAAGAAAACCTCTGCACATGCAATTATAGCGTGTGTCCAAGTCCTCGGCAAGGTCAGTTTCTCTGGCTGGTGGTGTGCAGGGTGAGGAAGGAGCGCCCGGCAAATGAGTTCTGCCTACCTTAAACTTGAGTGCTTGGAGACCAGCTGCTGGCTGCATCTCCTGGGTTTCTGGAGACAAGCGCTGGGCCCCTCCGTATTTATCATTCGTGTTTCCATTGGGAGTATGCACAGGCTGTCCTTCCCTGGCTTTTCAGAAAAACTGCCTGCGGCATCGGGTCCTCCCAGGCCTCTTGTTCCAGCACCCAGCATCCCTCCACATGCTTGCAGAAGGAAACACAATCGAGAGTGAATCCCTCAAGACTCCAACACAGGCATCGAATGGTTTGAACAGGGGGGAAGATTTTGTTGTAGAAGATCTAACATTTCATGCTGGACACAAGCAACCATGAGTATGTGGGTTAAGTCACTCATTCCACCACTGTTTTGATTATTCATTAATCCACTACATCTTTACTGGGCCCTTTGTCTACCTCAGGCATTGGATATAGAGGTGAAAAAAGTAAAGGACCTAGAGGGACTGGGAATCAGCTAGGTAAAATAAAAACACAGATATGCACTCATACTTAGCATCATGTCACTTGAAGTGACGTGTTGAATAGAGGCCACAAGTATCTGTGGATATAATGTGAGTATCGTGAGGACAGGATGTTTTGATTACTAGTCACTGGGCACCAAGATCTATTTGAACACATTTCATTTTTCCACCAACTTTAAGCAATATAAACTATTATTATTCCAGGCTTACACTTGAGAAAAATGACCCCATGCCACACTGACTGCAAGTAGAGAATTCAAGGATTTGAACTCAGTTTGATGCTTATCCAAACTCACCATGAGCACTGTCTAGTTTCTGTAGAATCCATTTGGAAGAAGTACCTTCCATTGATCAGAGTAGCACCTTCAAATATTTGGAGTCATCACACAAAATGTCACCCTCCTGCTCTCTTATGTTTAGGTTAAGGTTGGCTTTTTACTTTTTATTGTTTGGAGATTCACTTAATTCTTACAGTGTGCATGCCTCATGGGTCAGCTAATGAAAGTGCTTTCAACCTCCTCCAGTCAGGAATAGCAATGACAGCCCAGCTGGGTACCTGGGGGCCTCTCTGTGGTGAGCATAGTGAGCAATATGAAGATGGCATGTGATTGGAGTGGACCATCTACTGGCTCTGGGGGCTGAGATCTTCAGAGTTATCAGGTTTCTTTAGTGCTCGGCTCTCAGTGACTGGGTCCTGTGACTAATATAGGCTGCACCAAGAGCCGGCAGCTGCTGCGGCTAAGCTCAGAGTACACATTGCTTTCTCTTCAGGCAAAAGAGTGATCCAACTTTTCCACTGGTTCCAGCAGAACCAAGTTGGATCAAGGAGTCACGAATTGCTTGGAGGCTGATTTGGGTTCAACATGGGAAGGGACCAGCCTACAAATAAGAGAGGGCTGAACAAGGAATGAGCAGCCTTGAGAATAATGATTCCTACTCCTGGAGGTGTTTAAGCCGGACGCAGTTGAAAACACTCACTCACTGGCTGTCAGCTTCAACTAAATGCCCTCAACATCCTTTCCCTGAGATAAGTTGGTGATCTCTAAGCCTGAGGATGTCCCAAGAGAAAGATGACCTCTGCCATAGGTTCCTCCTCTGTTAACAGGTGCACTGTGGACCTACCTACTGGCTGGTGCCATGCATATATGGGGCGTGTCTTTCCCATGACCTCAGTTTGCTAACCTCCATGTTGATCATCCACAGACACACTCAAAACTTACTAATCTACCAGGAAGTTCTTACTCAAATGACATATCGCAATCAACAATCTCAGCCAGCCAACCATGAAATGAAAGCTCAAACACCATAAGCCCAAATAAGCTTTTCCGTTTTCAAATTGATTATCTCAGATATTTGTCACAGTAACAGAAGGCTGACTAGCACATTACCTATGAGGTCTACATCATTAGTATTCCTGTGAGTTAGAGGTGGAAACTAAGCAAAGAAACAAATAGATCATTTCTATGTTTACGGATTAGTTAGGTCAAAGAATTTAAATCCAGGGATAACCATGCTGTCAACCTCTAAGCTATGGCAAGTGGTATAGTGGTGTTCATGGTGCCTGTGAGATGGCCCTGCTAACTGCCAGGCATACCTTAGAGAAGAAACCATCTAAGCCCACTTTGTTCATCAAGGCATCAGAATTTAATCCTTTGAGGTGGGGATCACACATGACAAGCTGAATGGAAAATTCATAACCAATATGAGTGGAGAGTCATTACCTGGTGACGGAGTTATTGTGCAGGAAGGAGTGAGGTTAGGGCAGCAGGGGGCTGGAGCCTGCTCTAGCCAGTTCACTAGTGCAACCTGTACATGTATCTTTTCAATTTTATGTCCAGTGACTTCTTGTTGGTAGCTGAAAATAGGTGTTGGGGAAAGTATTGATGCAAAGAAAATTGACAAATGCTACAAATAGTTATGCAATTGAAAAAGAAATTTTTCTTGACTTGTGGAAGATCAGGCTAAAATCCAGGCACGATGACTGTGTCATGTCTTGACCTGAACATGGGGCATCTGCAGTAAAAAGCTGCCTCCTCCAACTCCTCCTTGGAGTGTCCTCTCCCTTCCTGTTCCCTGGAGAGTCACTCTCCTATCTTGTGATGAGTGGCATGCTGCCCAGTTAAGGCACAGTGCAGTTGCCTAGCTCATTTCAGCAAACTTTGGAGGAGGCTTTCTCCAGAGATGGATCTTTTTATAGCCACAAAAGAGCGCTTGGTGCAATGGTGTGGTCCCTGAGCAATGAGTCAGGAGCTTTGGACTCCAATTCCAGAACTCCTGATAATGTGCTGAGGAAAGCCAGCAATCCACTCTGGGTCATTTTCACCCCAGAAGAGACATCTGTACTCTCTCAATAGAGCACCGAGTGTAGAGAATAAGACACATTACATCCACAGTCTGCTTATGTAAGAGTCACCTACCAGAGTCCAGCTAGGAGGCCCACCAGCTAAAGATCTGGAGGTTGCTTAGTAGTCTATGTCTTGCATGAGGAGAGGAGAGAGATGGGGCATGCAGGAAGGAAAGGGACAAAAAGGGACTTATAATTAAGAAGGTTAACCACACACTGATAGTTAATTTAATGCATCAACTTGACAGGGCCAACAGATACCCACATAGCTGGTAAGACATTATTTCTGGAATGTGTATAAGGGTGCTTCTGGAAGACATGGACATCTGAATCAGTGGGCTGAGTGAGGAAGATTATCCTTAGCAGGGCAGGTGGGCTTCATTCAATCTGTTGAGAGCTCAGTTAGAACAAAAAAAAAGGCAGAGGGTGATTTCACTCTCTCTGCTTGGTCTGAAACATCCGTGTTCTCCTGCTGCCGGGTATTAGCGTTCTCGGCTCTCAGGACTTTGCCCAGGACTGGGGGTTACATTTTCCATAATAAATCCCCTCTTACATATCTGTATTGCTATCAATATCAGTATCTATTGATCTATCATCTGTCTGTCTGTATCTCCAGTTGGTGCTGTTTCATCTGGAGGATCTTGGCCAATACCATAGCTATAGGAGCCTGGTGGAACCAGTTTCTAGAACTTGCACTGAAGTAGCTAACTTTAATCCTGTTATGACTAATTTACTTTCTTGGACTCCTTGGCCTGATCTGTTTGTTTCAGGAAACATATGCACAGATGCTCCATAATGATTATACTGGTCAGGGACCTTTCCATACTCACACCCATCCCTCCTTCCCTTGCTCTGTATGGACAGAACTATATTTGCTAGCATCTGGGTAGGTTTTCATCAAAGAGCCCAATGAACAAGATATTAAAAGGTGGGTGGAGGGAGGCCCAGAGTGTTCTTCCCCTCTCTGCTCCCTGTGGCATTTCTGGCAATAGGTGCAGCTTTTCTGTGTGTTGAAACCTCCACTGGAGTTTTGGATTCTGGGAACTTTCCCTCCTTCTCTTGCTCCCCCACCTGTAGGAGTGGTGTTAGGTTCTTGTGCTCCTACTCTGTCCCCTGTTTCTTCCCAGCTCTTCCATCCCTGCATGACTGGTTCCCTAAATTCAATCCCGTTTGAAAGACCTACAGCATTTCCTGTTTCCTGCCAAAATCAATTGAAAAAATATAAATTGGAGGAGGAGCGTGGCTGAGGAGTCCTGTGAACTAGAGGGAACAACCTGTCTCAGCTCTTGCACAGTGTTCTGCACATGTAGGAGACCAGTCAATCTCTCTCCAGTGCACTAGAAGTAAGTGGCCTATGTTAAGGTTTCTAACTCATGCGAGGTTTAATAACTGTGGGCTCCCAGGCCCGGGGTTCTCTACAACCAGACCATCATTACCTAGTCTCTTCTTTGCGTGACATAACAAAGGAAAAACAGGGAATTCAGGCCTTCATGTGAGGTGTCCTTTTGTTTTCCAAATTTTATCCCATGCCAAACCTTTGGTACAACTTGGGTCACACCTGCAGCACACAGGCATTCCATAGTGCAGCCAGGAAAAAGCTGGACTGAGTAGGTAGGGGATCATTGAAACCCAAGGACCCTGGAGGAAAAGGCTGTACTAATTTCCCTTGGACACCTTTGGAAAGCTCTTCTCCCCTTGTCTTGCCAGTGCTTTCCTCTCCTGGAAGTCAAGAGGCTGCCTGCATGGATCACTCCAAGGGGCTCCCTTTCCCATCTGGGTCTGGCCAGTGGGGAGATGGAGAGACTGGGAGGCAGTGGGGGAGTAAGTTGGGGTAGCAGTGAGCTGGAGCCTGTTCCCAGCATTTCATGAGAGCCAGTTGTGCACATCTATTGTCCATCTAGCATCTGGCAACCTCATTCTGAATACACCATAAGGAGAGTATTTACGCCAAGGAAATGTTACAAGTCTTTTTCTTTTCTAGAGAGTAAGTCACTGGTCATTGATCAGCCTACTACCATGTTGGATATCTGTTCTCTTGACCCCCTCCTTGATGAGCAGCTTCAGATAGATTTTACAGAGAGGTTGTTGTTTTTCTCAAACTAGCCCTCTCCACCCACTTCTCTACTTCTGGAGTCTGCACTGTTTCTTATGATTTCTCAGCTTGCCCTTAGGTTCATAAGTGGCCACTTCGTGCAGCAATCTGCAGACTGTCTTGTCTTGAGTGGAGCATTTGTGTCCCGTGGAGACCACGGGTAAAATGGTGGGGATATGGATGAGCTGTCACCACTAACCAGTTCATATCTGGGTTCAAGGTCTGATGCCTTCTCAGGCCTCCATGTGTGATAGTTCCAGAAACTGAGCTACTGCTTCAATAAAGCCAAAAGAAATCAGTCACCTGAAAAGTACACGATTTCTCCATTTTAAAACCAATCTACCACAAGATTTTTTCCTACAAGTATACCCCTCTACAACTCCTCTAATCCTGTATGATAGCCAACTTGAGTAAGAAATGCCAAGCTGATTAAATTAGCATAGTTCTGGGTGTGGGTGAAGGGATTTACTAAAGAGGGAAGACCCACCCTGGATATGAGTGGCACCAACCAATAGACGTGGAGCCTGAATGGAATAAAAAAGGGAAAGAAGGAAGTCTCGCTTCTGTTTCTTTGGAGGAGCTCTAATCTTGGCTTTCACCTTGGGCATCCATGTCCTGGCTTCCAGCAAAGACCCATTAGCCTTCCACAGCAGATGCTTTGGCCTCCTGATGAGGACTTGCACAGGACTCTTCAGTGAGCTCCAGGCCTTCGACCTTCAATGGGCTCCTTCGGATCTCCAGCACGCTGACAGCATTTCTGCACTCCTCTGCCCCTGACTGTGCAGGTGGCCATTGTAAATCCACCTTGTCAATCCATATATATTTACATGCCTGATGTTATATCTGTTTCTCTAGCGAGCATTGACTAATGTATCCTAGAATATGACTTTTTTTTTCTTTTCCAAAAGATGATTTTTGGAAACCCTCACATTCCTCTCGAGGTCCTGGGGTAGAGTCCTATGGCATGGGGTCCACAGCCTCTTGTTTGGAAAGCTATTTCTGAGTGCTGGGATCCCAAACCAGTAGCTTTCAATCTTCACTGCATATTGTAATTACCTGGAAGCTATAGAAAATACGGTTCTCCCCAGGTCAATTAAACCAGATTCTGATAGATATTAACCTCTCTGAGCCACTCTGCTCATCAGAACGATGGGAAAACTATATTATAGGACTGCTAGAAGGATGACAGGAGCGGTAAAGCGTCCCCTTCCACCAGCAGGAGACTGGTAGGACAGAAAGTACCAAATGCTAACCATATTTTTCTAACCATGCACACCGATAACAAACTTTCACCTTTTCACCTACAGGAACCACTTTACGGCTTCTCTTTGGCATACCAAATCACCATCACAGTGCTTGCACTTTGGGGCCCTTTTTAAGTAAAATGAGGGTTCTTGCACGTAAGCCCTGTGGTCCAATGGTGTGATTCACACCCCAGGCCAGACGGAGCTGGGTGACCCAGAATTTCATGCCACTCAGAACACTGCACCATGTAAAACTTAGGACTTATTTATTTGAGGCATCTTCCATTTAAAATTTTTAGAGGGCAGCTGATTGCAGAGGGCTGAAACCTTGGAAAGCGCAACCTCGGATAAAGGCAGACGAATACATGCTTGAGCGCACTGATTCAGCATTTCCCCTCTGGCTCCCTTCAACATACCCGGCGCTGGCCTTGGGACAGAACGCACAAAGCAGGTCACTGAGCTTAGCATTTGCAGCCTGTGAGGTATTAAAAGGAACCAGAGATGATTTAAAGTATGTGGGAGGTGCGTGTAGGTTCTGTGCAAATCCCACCCACGTTATAAGGGACGTGAGGGATCCGGCAACCTGTCTCTGGATACTAAAAGACAGCTGTCTATATTTATCTTATTTTATTATACATGTGTCCTTAGTCCATAATTAAATTGATTGCATATTTTTCATTTTTTAAAGATAATTTTTATGAAAGGTCTGTTTTATTTCACCTCTTATGCTCCACACTGAGGATTGGAAGAAAAGAAGAGACGGTCCCTGAGAGGAAACCATGTCTTATACTTCTTCTTAAAGTTAACATAAACATTTTTCTTACAGACAGGTAGAATAAAAACAAGCACAATAGCTCTCCACGTTACGGTAAGCGTAAGAGCTGACAAATAAATATTGAGACCCCAGCTTTGGAGGTTTGGGTAAAGGGTGTGAAATGCCTTCACGACGTTCTTATTCTTTCACTCCGAACGTGACATATTCCAAGTGTGACCAAATAGAAAAGTTTGGTCCTTCCAAACAGGAAGTGACTGCTTATCACCTAGAAAACAAGGTCATGAGCTTTCTTTGTTTATTTTTAATTGTTTTGTAAGTTCGTGTTTTCAGTACCTGATAATTATGTCCTGGGGAGTTGGAGTCTGTCTATGTCTTAATTCTTTTTAGCTCCTTTCCCCCCTCCCTCTGTCTCTAGATCACCTTCCTCTTTGCAAAACATCTGCCTACATGAGCTTCTTTTAAAAGCCATCAGCCTCAGAGGGATGTGGGTGTTTTGTGGGAAGTGCAGAATGCTCTAACGACCGCCTTCAAAGGGAAAAGAATTGATCAGATTCAATCTGCTATGGGATTCTCATGTGCATCAATGGGGAAATGAGACCCAATTTACAAAAATTTGAATTAACATGGAAAAAAATTAAGCCATCAATCCTCACGTAAAGTCAGATTCACCTGATGAGTACAGGGACTATTTCAGCCCACTATTTCTTAACAATCGCTATTGCACGTTTCCTATTCCTTAAATGCCTGACTGGTTTCTGCAAAAAATGCCCTAAATAATGGGCTTCTTCCCTCGGTCCTCAGGCCCCGCCTTTGTTTCCAGTCCCCCATGGAGTCCGGTGCTTCTCTGTCTTTTCTTGCTGCCTCTCACAGGATCATCGCAGTGGCCCAAACCCATTCATTAGGACCCCTCGCTCGCTGCACTGCCAGCTGGGCTGACGAAGGAGCTGGCGAATCTGTGGGCCTCGAGTCACAGCAGTAGTCAGGGGTATCCTGGTAGCTCCTCACCACCACAGCCTCCGGGCCACATTAGGCCCCGTGTTCATTACTCCACCTGTAGGCCGAGCTATGTCCGTGAGCCAGGTGGGGTCACTGCACTTGTTTCTAGGGTACCCAGCGCCCCAAGCAATAATACCAGGCAGCCTTACATGCACTGGCTTCCTCAGACACCGGTGTCGTCTGTAGCTCAGTGTGGCGAAATTTTGTTTCTGCAGGAGCTTGCAAGCTACAGAGGGCTTCAGGCGCATCGTCTCTCTGAGCTTCGCCTCTGCCCGTGGGCTCTACCTGTGGATCAGCTGTCGGTGGTTCCACAGCTGCTGGACGAAGTTCAGGTTCCTTCCCATGGCGTTCGAGGTTTTCATCAGCACCACCCGCCAGCTCGCCAACCAACCTCCTACCCACCTCTCCTGAGGCTGCTCACTGTGGCCGCGCACACAGCAGCTTTCTCTCATCCTTTACACGCTGGCTTTTGCTTGCCCTCTGGCCTCCGTGTGCTTCCCAGACGTCCCCCGTCCACCCCATCCACCCCAGCCACCGCCACGCTCCTCCCCAGCCTCGGGAGGCCCCGTCTCAGAGCTCACAATGTGTTGAGCATAACCCTCTGATGACAAGGACCCCCGTGGGGGGGGGGCCTTCATTGTGGTGAAATACACACAACATCCAATTCGCCGTTTGTCCGTGTTCAAAGTGGGCAGGGCAGTGGTGGTGAGGACATTCACACTGTGTGCAGGCATCCCCTCCATCATCAGCTGAACTTTTCATTCACCCCACCTGAAACTCCGCACCCACTTGGATTAGTCTGCTAGGGTGGTGTCTCCGTTACTGTCTTGTCACTGGAACACAATTCCTGACGCCCACAACTTAAAGGGGAAAAAGGTTATTTTGGCTAAGTTCGTAGAGGTTTCATTCCATAGCTGACTGGCCCTAAGGCAGGGCTGTGTGGCAGGGGGGCACAGCAGAGGAGAAACAGTCCAGGGCAAGGTGGCAGGAAGCAGAGAGAGGGATCAGGGGTGGAGAGAGGGAGACCCACCTCCTCCTGCCAGGCTTCACCTCCTGACTCACAGTTGGCTATGAACTCATCACTGGACTAATCCCCCATGATGCAGTCTCCTCTGAAAAGCTCCAGCTAGCACGTGAGGCTTTGGGGGGACGTCCAGGTGTAAGCCATGACAGGTAGACACAGCACAGTTCCACAGACTGAGCAGCTTCTGCCTCAGAGAAGTATTTCCTCACCATCCCGGAAGCTGAAGTCCAAGATCAAAGCGATGTCCAGGTGGCTGTCTGATGAGGGCTTTTTTCTTGTTTTGGAGCCAATTCCCTTCTCACCTCACCGTGTCCAAACATGACCCTTGTTCTGTGCACTCAAAGAGGGTAGGGAGGAAGAGAGGCAGGGCTCTCCCTGCAGTATCTCTTCCGCTTCTTATAAGGACTTCAGTCATACTGCTTTAGGGTCCCACATTTATGGCCTCATTTAAATTTAATGATCTCCCTAAACAGTCTTCAAATACAGTCACATTGCAGGCTGTAACTTTGATGAGTGGTGGGGGCATGATTCAGTCCATAGTGCTGATAAAGACCAATCCTACCCCTGCCCCAGTCCCTACCAACCACCACTCCACTTTCTACCTCTGACTCTCATTGCACTGATTCTGACTAGCAGAGTAGAATCACATGGAATTTGTTCTTTGTGACTGGTTCATTTCATTTATCAAAGTTCGTCCCAGTTGTAGCATGTGACAACTTTTCCTGCTTATTGGAGGCTGAATACTATTCCATTGTAAGGATGGAACACATTTCCCAGTGAAATCACTGTAGGTTTTTTTCCTTGCTGGAGCCTAAACCCAGGGCCTAAAGCATGCTAGGCGAATGCTTTCCCCTTCATTGGCATCCCCCGTGAAACCACTGTGTTCAGTAAGCGTTTGTGTCTCTCCCCTGAAGCTGGACACTGTCTGCTGCTTCTCTGCATTCCACACGAGAACACAGTGCCTCGAATATTGTAGTCTCAGTGAATGAATCAATCAATCAACCAGCTAATGGATTGATTATCATTGTCGCCTTCAGAATTAAGGAGACTCCTCTGTTACTGCTTCCATGTTTAGGTTGAAGAGCTCAGACTTGGAAATGAGAAGGGATTTTTCATCGTACTTAGTTGTCTTTCCTATCCTATTTGCAATTATCCTGAGGAGAACAGTTTTGCTCTGTCTGACCCCATACGTCATGCCCTATCTTAGGTATAGATCATATAGTCTCATTTCTATGATGGTGATTAAATTCCCAGGGGACGAGATGGTCTTAGGATGATATGGAAACAAAGCCAGGAGCATTCTGAGGTTGTAGGTAAGAAGAACTCACACCCAGGGTTCATGGTGATGCAAGATCCTAGCACAGCATTTCTCAACAGAGAATGACTCAGCTCTCAGTGGAGACACTTGTGCTTGCCAAGACTGGAGGGTTGGTGCCCCTGGCACCCAGCAGGTAGAGATGGGGGATGCTGCTGACCATCCCACATGCACAGGGCAGAACTCGCAGCAGAGAGTGATCCTGCCCACATTTTAGTGTTGCAGAAGGTGGAAACCCTTTTCCTAAAGAGAGACATGAAGAACTGGGTCACTTTGGCAAGGAGGAGAAGAATGTGGAGTCCTTAGAGGAGCAAGAGGGCACACTTCCAAGAGACCAGGCTGACTGATGTTGTTAAAAGGCTCACAGTAGGCTCTGAATGACTTGCAAAAAGCTCGGCTGCCGGACGCGTGCTGAAGTTAAAGGAACTACACTCGAGGCAGGCTAACTCTTTTATTTGGCTGTTAACATCTTTCTTTTACTCGCGTGTGCTACACACCTC
>RJWT010041956.1:0-12213 GCA_004365215.1 Cuniculus paca
TTGGCTGACTACAAACATTTCTCTGATCTTTTGTGTTTCTCATCAAGTGGGCTTTTCTAGAGGCTTGAGCAGATCCAGATTTAATTTGGGGAAGAGAGGACAAGACTCATGAAGCAGATATTTGCCTCTTTCTGTGGTGTTAGCAGCCTTCGACGCTGGATCCATTAATTCATTAGTTTTTGAGAAATGGTATCATACTTCACTGTTTTTTTACAAAAGAAGCCCTCAGGGGCAAGTGAAATATATTTGGTTGTTTGCTCTGAAATCAAATGACCCCCAGACTGCTACACTTATTGAATTTGTACCTTTGAATAGTTTTTCTGCATCCCTTGTAACAATAAAACACATACTGATGTTTTTACTATACTCTTGCCCTTTGACAGCTCTTTCATCTTTTTGATTTGTTATTTCTAATCTGCTCTATCAGATGGATCAGGCAATTAAGCTCACTACAATGATATAAATCAAGTAACAGAGACTGGAGGCTCTCTTTTCAGTTACAGCCTAAACTTTAATACTCAGGTTTAGCCAGTGATTTGAGTTCTTGGCTATAAAATGACTGTTCAAGGTTAACTGGCTTCTGCAATTACTGTTTTTCGTAAATAAACTCAGTTACTAGGAGGTATACAACACCACATTATTTCAATATTTTATCTCTGTATCCACTGTAGAAATTTTTCTTTGCTCTTCTAGGATAGTGCCTAGGACAACAGATGAGTACTGGATAAAACAACCAGTCAAAAATGAATGGCTAACAAAAACCTCCGAATTTATCTTTGTTGTGTAAAACTACATTGCATGGTGACCCTGGGTAAATTTTCCTAAAGTTCTGTTTATACAGGGTTACTCTGATGGTCCAGGGCCATCCAAGGGCCTCTACTGCCTACTTCTCTTCCTTCCATTAAGAGCCTCCTATGTGCTTTCTATCTTCTTTGTTGTCTCTGTGCTTCTGCACATACTACTGACCACTCCTAGAATTATTTCTGTTGTTGCCATTGAATTCATACATATGTGCTTTAAAACACAACTGAATCCCACTTTCTTAGTTAAATATATCTTTATAAGTTCAGCCTCTATTGACCTTTCCCTTTCTACATTACAACAAGAGCCTTTCTTGAGAAAATGATGTTTCTTTGTTCCACAACTCACACACCAAGTAGGTGGCAGTAAATAAATGTACGAGTGTTCATAGTGGAGAAAGTTGCAATCAACAAGTTTTAATATCCTTATAAGTCTAAAATATATTCCAGATAGCCAAGTGTACAAAAAATATAAAGATTGCAGTTTAAATGTTAAAAATCACATGCTAATTCACATTGAAATAATTACATTTGGTAAGTAAAATACGATCTGGGTAAAAATCTATTAAAATTAATTTTACTCATTTCTCACTACTTTTTAAAAGTGTGGCTATATTAGAAATGTAAAATTAATATGGCTTCCATTGTATTTCTGTTGTACAGTACTGATTTAGACAAAACTTTCTTTACATGAAATTGAGTATTTCCCCACTCTCAATTTTCTAAGTGTTCATTCAAAAAAGGTTGAGTTTTCTATCTACAAAATGGAATGAAATCTTTCACATGAATCCAATAGATAGCATATTTCAAATGTCAAGATATCTTCAAGTGTAAATAGTGGGCTGGGGATTTAGCTCAGTGGCATAAGCGCCTGCCTGGCAAGCATGAGGTCATGAGTTTGATCCCAGGTACAAAAAAAACAAACAAATAAACAAACAAAAATAACAAATGCAAATAGTTATTCATCTCAACTGTACTCAAATGTTCTGTACTTATTCATTCCACAACTACCCAAGTAGCTTTCAGAGGCTATTTCCTTGGTGAGAAGCTTCAGATCTAGGTCCCACAGTAGTAGTTTCCCTCTTTGAGCTTAAGAAACTACAGACCTCCCTGGTCTTGGATGTTTACCTAGTTTTGGCACCTAAGAAGCTCCAGAACAGAACTGTGCACCACCTGAACTGTGAACTGTGCATCAGGAGCAAGGACTGCAAAGAGCTTCTAAGGCATGTGAGAGAGGCCACAGCAACATGGTTAGGAGACTGGGCTCTAGCAGACTTACTATATTCTAGTCTGTGCTTTAAAACACACACTGAATTCCATTTTCTTAGTTAAATATATTTTTATAAGTTAGGCCTTTACTGAACTTTCCCTTCTCTACACTATAACAAGACGCTTCCTTGAGAAAATGCCCAGTACAAGTCAGCTGACCTTAGACAAGTTACTTGACCACTGCGTATTTCAATCACAGCATGAGAAAATAGGAATAAGCATAGTACCTCTTAAAAGTTTTAAAGATTAAATGAGGTAACACATGTAAGGTGGGTAAAATAATGCTGGGCTTATAATAAGAGCTCAACATACATAGTGATATGAGCAAGGATGGTGACAGTCAGCACCAATCCAAAGTAACCTAAATCAGGAGTCCCCAACCCCTTAGGAATTGAGCGGCAAAGCAGAAGGTGAACAAAGGGTGAGCGAGAGGAGTTTCATCTATATTTACAGCCACTCCACATCACTCAAATTACAAGCATGAGATTCTCACAGGTGCACAAACCTTACTCTGAACTGTGTATGTGAAGGATGTAGGTTGCATACTCTACTGAATCATCCTGAACCCACCAACCCCTAAATCTGAAAACTTTTCCATGAAGCTGGCCCCTGATGCCAAAAAGGTCAGGGACTACTACTCTAAATTATGTTTGCATTACTCTGAATTAACCTGTAACATCCCTAGAATTACATAGCTGTGGATCTTAGAAATCAACTGTCAGTATGGGTTGGCCACTTTCTATGCTGGTCACTACATCATTTCAAAAACAAATACCCCAAATTAATAAAGCCTACACATTCAAATGTTAAGACATATGCTAAATTTTCATACTTGGAAAGGCTTGATACGTATCAGAAATATCTCACAAATGCTAGAATATCCTTACACTTCTTGGCACTCCATCTACATCAAGGCAGCATCATAGATTCTTATCCCCTTCAGCACCAAATCCTCCAGTAGAGGCCTCTGTGGATATCTGCCTAAATTTGGACACTCACGAAACTAAGTTGATAAGTGACATGGCAGTAATCTCAGCAAATGCTTAATAATAAAGCATAGAAATGCATCTGAGAGTATACTTGGAAGTGGATCAAGGAAATCCTAAGAGTGACTCCTAAGACTGAACTGCCTTATAGAGTGAATCAAGAAAATATTAACTGAGGGCTTGGGGTATTGTATTTGTATTTGGTATTGTATTGTATTGTATTGTATTGTATTGTATTGTATTTTTGGTACTGAGGATCAAACTCACGACCTTGTGCTTGCCAGGCAGGTGCTTATGCCACTGAACTAAATTCCCAGCCCAGGTTTTGGCTTTTAAATTGACAATAATTTTTTAAAAAGGAATTTCTTTCCTCTACGTATTATGATCATTTCTCTCTGCTCTTGCCATGCCAAAACATATATAATTAGCAGGATGAGTAATTAGCTGGTAAGTGACCAGATGGTATGGATGAAACACACTGCCTAAGGATGAGGTACAAATGGAAATAGCAGGTGTTTAATCAACAAGGAGAATGCTGATGCCATCAGGTTATACCATTGCATGAATTCAACCAACTGCGTATACAATTTATAGACAGAAATAAATAGTAACAGACTTCCCATTGCCACTTCATAAAGTAGAGATAGATGAGGCTTCTACACAATAATCAGCCAGTAACCCCTGGCCACCCCTATAGCAATGACACTTACCTGTAACAGACACCGTCAGTGCAGGGGCTGTGAGCCCTGACAATCACGAAAACATGCTGAAAGTGGGATCTGATGTTTTTTGGGCTGAATGGCTGTGCTCCAGGCTCTTGGAAAACAATTGTTACAATGTCATTTCCAATGTGCCGCTTCCTTAGGAGCTGCATGAAAAAGTAAGCAACCACCATAAACTGTATGGTTGTGAACCCCCCAATTCCCTTGTACAACTATAATTATTTCTTATTAATCATTACAAACAAGGGTAGGTAATCTACACCATTATTGCCAATAATTTTGGTCTGTCTTATTCCCCCCAAAGAAAGAATATGGAAATGAATTATTTCAAAATTTGCATAAAAATAGAGCCATTCAAATACAAGATCTAACCAATAAGCTAGATGTCTAGCTTATTATGCCAAGTTCTGTCATCTCCAAATCCTCAGCTTCTACAGCAGTCGCACTCCATTTTCACGTAAAGAAGAAACTTGCCATAGGCAAGATTTTTAGAAATAAGACCAGCTGACATAATAAAATCACAATTTATGTTCTGGCCTAATTGGCTTTATTTAAAGAGACTGCAGTTAAGGTGTTTTCTGATAAGACTTTTTGTGTTACAAGCTGGGAATATAAGCATTAACAATATTGCACACTGTAGTAAAGATTTAAAGACAGGTTAAATTTTGAGTTTTAACAGCTTCTTTAATTACAGTGAAAACTGCTTAAGAACACCATCTGTTTCATTAAATGGTTTTTCATATAGGTATTTTTCAAATTTAGGCACCCCAAAACATGCTGGGTCAGCATCTTTTCAGGAGGGGTTTATAACACAGTTTAATAGTGTAAAGAAAAACAACAAAATTTGTATTTCTCACATTTATTTTATGAAAGTTCTTTAAAAAGAAAAACAACTACAAGTGACATGTAAACCATCCATTATAACACTTTTTGAAAAAAATGTTTCTAATGACATTAAGGTACACAAATTACGTATCAGTAAAATCAGTGATCTAGTATTGGTTGCCAGCTGGCTGGGAGAAACAACAGTCTTTTAGACTAGGATTGAGAATTGGGAGTTAGAATGTTTGGGAAGTGTACTTTTAACCTTAGGAATTTGAAGCATCCCAAATTATCTTCCAATGAGGCAGTTTATTTCATTTCTAAACATGATATATAAGCAGATGTTATGGAAAGAAAGGCTGACCTCAATTGATAAAGACCATATCAACAATTAAAAATTATTAATATACTCAGGATCTTGGACATACCAGAAATGAATAGTGCTGATGTATGTATTATATATCATTCTTGCACAGACAACATCTTTTTCATGCAATGTCATTCTTTCAATATGTCTGATATCTGAAGTTAATGTCTTAACAAAGAACCCAACAGAAACAAATCTATTTCTCTCTTATGTTATATAAAGAAAAATTGTATATATTTTTAAATGCAAGCACAAAAGAACCCCCACCCCCACTCCCACCCCTGGCACTGGGGATCCAACTCATGACCTCGCACTTGCCAGGCAGGCGTTTATGTCACTGAGCTAAATCCCCAGCCCTTGTCTTTTTAAGACAGGGTCTCACTATGTCATTCAGGCTGGCCTTGAGCTCACTTTGTAGCCCAGGCTGGTCTCAAACTCACAACGATTCCCCATCTCTGCCTCCTGAGTGCTGGGATTACAGACCTGTGCTACCAGGCCCAGGCAGCACAAAAGATTTTAAAAGATACGTTATTTCCATTTTTTCCCAGCATAAAGTCACCTAATAGAAGAAAATAAATTCATTTGCTAGAGAGTAAAAATTTCTTAACATGTAGCAATATGAACTTCCTTGTTATTCTGATTTAGGACTGTAACATTTCTGCCTTAAATGGACCCCCCAAAATTAAAGTTTAAATAGTTGTTCACTTAAATGCCAACTCACTCTACCCAGTACTCCAACTCAGTTAAAAATAATTCAATCTTGTTATTAAAACATTTTATTCTGTCAAATTTCATCTTTCTCTTCTGAGTAATCAGGTAGAGTAAGTCCTTATTTTCCTTTAAAGATTGTTAATATTCTTGGGCCGGGGATTTAGCTCAGCAGCACAAGCACCTGCCTGTGCTTTGATCCCTGGTACAAACAAACAAACAAACAAAAAAAACACAGAAGATTGTTGATATTTTTTATTCTTTTGTCTATTGACTAGTCAAAATAGGAAGTCAAATATACCCTTCTTAGCACGGTACTTTTCTCCCAGAGAAATCTAGAGCCTGGAGTTTGCAAAAAGCCAACTGTCAATAAAGTAGAGATCAGAATTTGTCTTACAGAAGATTTACTTCAGATTTATAGCCGATTCACTGCTTTGTTTCCTATTGTTGATTATATTAGTAATCATGAAAAGTAAAATTCTGTTACCTAGATTTGTAATTTAATCAAATCTAAAGTGATGAAGTGTTAAATTAGTGTTGGGTCAAATTTTATGAAAGCAGAAGTGATTTACTCTGCAACTGGCCCATGTTCTGTTAATCTAACAATTGATGATAACAAAAATCTATATTTTAGGGTTAGTTGTAAAACTGGATGGCTCATTCTGGTAATAGCCATGAAAACAAGTGTGAAAGTTCATGTTCTTAAATTTCAATTTGGTATCATTTATTTGAAATTAACAACTGTCACATAGTCTCTGAAATAATACTGCCAATGTCCATTTTGCTCTGCAATAATCTGTCACCTCTTCATTTTCATATTTTACTATTTCATGTTTTATTACTAATACTATTATTTTTGTCTTTTTGAGACAGCGTCTCACTATGCAGTTCAGGATGGCCTTGAGCTCACTTTGTAGCTCAGGCTGGTCTCGAACTTGTAACAATCCTTCTGCCTCAGTCTCCTGAGAGCTGGGATTACAGGCTATTTCATGTTTTAATACTATTTCAGTAGACACTTAGATATTTTGTATGAAAAATAAAAATTTCATCATCAACAATAGTCATGATGCTGTAAAAAGATATGCACATACAGTTATTTAAGTTCCTTGTTCTCTTCTGATGAAAGTGTTAAGAAAGAACATTATTTTGAGATTCTACTAACATCTACTGTGACTTTTCTCCAAGGTAGTACACTAATGCTCCTTTGAAATCTAAATGCAACATCAGCACACTCCTGCTCTCTGTGCATTGGCCTCTCAAGAAGAAACTTCCTCACTCCTGTATATCCTCTGCAACCCTGCAGAGTCATCTAATCATCATGATTTCAACTCGTTCTCTACAGATTTCATGAAAACCTTAGTCCTCGTGGGTGAAAAGCAAATGATTAATTCACAAAGCCATCCAGCTGGCTGTTAACCTAGAATTTGTGTCTTTTCATTTGTTTTCAACTCATTTGCTATTCCTTACTTCCACAAAGCATAAAGCTTCCTGCTGCTGTGACAGGTGCAATACTAAATTCTGGTTTCAGATTTACAAACTTGCCACTTAGGCTTCTGGAAAATGATATAAGACGAGAAGACACATACAACACGGGCTTCCTTACCTGTTGCTTGTTGTTAGGCGTGTACGGCAGCATGGTAGAAACATGGAACATAATTTCATAGTCTTTATATGTTGTATACAGAGAATGAGTTCCAGTAGAGTCAGCTAGAGTTAAAAAAAATGTATGGATAAGATAACTGTAATAGGAATAGGAAAAATAGTTCATCTAAGAGAAATAGCTAAAAGAAAAGAAACATTATTTGGAAACAAAACATCTTAAGCAAGTCCTACTGGATAACATCATTATCCTTTTTAAAAAAACATCTGACTACCTTTAGCAGTCTAGAAGGCATATGGATTGGATTTCTCCTCAGAGCATTCATGAATGCATAAGCTAATTATATATAATTTCAAAAAAATACGAAAAATACAATAATCAGATAATTTTAAAAATGCTATGCACAAGATTTATGAGATTCAGTAACTGATGTATCTTCTATAATTCTGAAAATGGTAAATATAAGCAACGTTTTGAGATATCTTCAATAATAAATAATGTATGAAAATATCTGCTTTCCATTGGCAATGCAGGTACAGATTATGCCACTGTGGTATGTTTATAATTGAAGGAACTGCTAAATTTTAATTTAGAATCAGTGAAAATACAGATAAAATTATTCTGAAGCAAGATCACTGACTCATTAATTCTGTCCACAGACATCAAGTTAAGAACCTTTATTCTAATACAGTGTTACCTCTGTTCAGGAACTTAATTCTTTCCATGATTCTGGTTGCAAACTGAATCAGATTTCCTTATAAGGTCAACATTGAACCTAACCATTTAATTTGATTTGGTTCACAACCAATTTGGCTCGTGTCCAGAATCATACCACTGTATTTCTAATGCAAACAAGAAAACTGTTCTTAAAACATAGATGATAATTTAATAAGACTACAACAGTGAAGAGCAAAGCTTTTAGCAATGCCCAATAATTTTTAAAAGATTTAAATGCGTGCTGTGATCTTTCACCTTCCTTAAGGAAAAAATGACTTTTACTACCTAAATCAAAATTGGAGTTTCAGAATCAATGTACCCACAAATACCTGGAAACTGGTGATAAGAATTTTAGTTGTTGAAAGGAAGCATTTGTTTGAACTTCAAAGACCTGGACTTAACAAGTTAGTAAAAATGAAGTACATTCATGTGGGGTAAACTTAAGCTTCTCTCAACCATATTTTCAGGACCAGAATATTTTCCTACATTTTAGGAATGATACTACATGACAAAAAGGCTCAAGCACATATGAAAATTAACTATGCACAGTGTAACCTAGGGAACTAGTTTAAAAGGCAGACTTGCAGTCCCCACACTCAGAAAACTGCTCAGTGTGTATGAGCCCTCAAAAAAGAAATCTGTTTTTTGGGGGAAGGGAGCCTTTTTGAGACAGTGTCTCACTATGCAGTTTAGTCTGGACTTGAGCTCACTTGGTAGCCCAGCATGATCTTGAATTCACAACGATCCCCTTGTCTCAGCCTCCCAAGTGCTGGGATTACAGGCAAGA
The DNA here is from genome assembly GCA_004365215.1 of Cuniculus paca. Taxonomy (NCBI): domain Eukaryota; kingdom Metazoa; phylum Chordata; class Mammalia; order Rodentia; family Cuniculidae; genus Cuniculus; species Cuniculus paca. Next base: position 8,779 of record RJWT010041956.1, read on the forward strand.
AATCTATTTTTAATAAATACTACAGGTCTCTAATGCAGCTCCACTGCCCTCAGGTACCGCTCCAAGTATAGTTTGCAACTGTAGCTTGCAGACAGTTTTAGAAAGATACTCTAGAGCCCCGAGTTTCAAGCTTGAGCTAATTGGAGGAAATTAATTTTGAAGAAAAGACTATCTTTCAAAGAAGGAAAAATTATGCATCAACATATAAACTCAATAGAAATATCTTATAAATATTAATGACCACACACACATACAAAACTTGCCTCCTAGTAATATAAAATATTTAAATGAACTGTTTAAGATGAGTCTTAAGTATGAAGAATTTCTCTCTAGCTAAGAACCCCTGCTATAAATACCTCCAGAACTGAGTTGACATTTTAAAACCAATGCATCAATTTGGACATGTACAGCCATGTGTTTTAAGTCAATTTTAAGCAACATTAATGAACTAGAAAGACTGTCACCAGTGTTCAATTATTACACTTTGCTTCATATGTCTGTCTAATTCTAAAAAGATCACTGCCAGAGGAAATAACTGATATGGAAGACAATCCTGAAGACATTTTACCCTCCTACTTTTAGCCCTTTCTCTCTTTGCATCTGCATGCCTCAGTTCATAGAAAGTATGCTACTCGACTACCTTTTCTGGGGATTCTAACATTCTGCTGCCAATTCAAATAATATGGGATGGTTTCTAAAGACTTAGACCTGAATCTAGAGTCAAAACAACAAAAATTTCCTTTCTGAGAAACTAGTAATTCTAAAATTCTGAAATTACTATGGATATAACATAGTTGCTAAACTTTATCGGAAAGAATGGAAAAAGCATGTTTGCTGTATTTTCTAAAAATAAAGCAGCCAATGTTTTTTATAATTTCAATGACATGGAAGTTTTAATAGAATAACAAATGAAAAAACGTTTTTACCTTGTTGATGAGAATATATATTGAGCATTCTCTAAATAGAAAATGTGTTTGTAGAGGAGGAATAGAAAGATAATGCCTCTGCAAATCTGTATAGAGCTTTTAATACTTAAGTAGTAAGCTTAGCCATATGTCATCTTGACAATCATATGATCCACCTTCAATCCACATCACCAATAAGGAGGCATATCCCCACTAATAAAGTTAGTATGCTATGGTTAAGTCACAGAAAATAAAACTTCTAATACTCAAGCTAGAAGGTGATAAGATCCTGAATAATTACTAATAATAAGAATATTCTCAGCAGCTTTGAAAAGATATAGGTAAGTAATAATATCCTTAATTAACCATTCCTATTTGAAGATGGTTATGAGCAAGTTAGTAAGTTTATAAAAAATGTTAGAAGTACAGTGAATGTCATAGTCATCCTTAACTTCTCTTTTGACTCAACTCTTTCACTTTCAGGTAGTCTAAAGTTGAATGATAAAGGAGTATGAATCCCAATCAGGAAAAAGTAATCAGATTTTATAGAACTATTTCTTGATTATAAAGGATATGCTTAAGAGAAACTAAAAAGCTTTTGCAATTTCATTTTTGAAAAGTTCCTACTTCTAAATATCTATAAACACAAGCAGAAATCACATTAATTAAATGTACACAAACTAATAAAGTCAATAGAATAAAGAAAGCTTTAGCTTTGTTTACCAATGTTCACACTGCTATAGAACATACTGAATACAAAGCACAATCACAGTGAAATATTATAATGGCTATTGTGAAATCAGAGAGATCCCACACCTGTATCTTGCCTCAGGAATGGGGATGCAAAAGCTAATGATGGGAAGCACAGCAGGAGCAAAGTGTGCACTTCTGGAACACTGGCATGTATTTGAGGTGAGGCACACTTTAGACCTTGGGACACTACTTCACTCATTCACTAATAAAGTTGTTGGAGAAGTTATGAATTCCATCTGTTCTGGCATCTTCTATACTTACTAGTTTTTAAAAATGTATCATAAGTCATGCTCAAGAGAAATTACTTCAGTAAGGACAGGATCAAGAAACGTTTGTGGTATTACTCTTAGCTATGACAGGCAAATTCACACTGTTAGTTCAAGGAATGTACCTGCGGTTTAAGGCTTCTTAAAATTGCAAACATATTGAGAGAGGAGTACAAAGATAGGGTGGGCTCAGTACTTAAGATTCAGCCATTACTTCTTTCTACAAACTGCTCATGTTGCAAGGTACCTAAAATTACATGGTCATCGTGCATGGTAAGAGGATTTATTTGGAATGCAAAAAATGTCACTTGTTAAGAGACCATAAATATGTCATTTCACATCTTACTCATCAATATTCTCAGTGCCATAAAGATTAAATGAATTAAAGTTTATGGAAGCACTAGCCCATAAAAGATGCTGAGCAAAATGCATTGGCTACAATTTAAAATTTTGTTCAGTTAAGGTAAAGCATGCAGTTTTCTTAAAAACAATCCTTTTATTCGTTCATCAGTTCCTAAAACTCTAGCCCCTTGCATGTGCGAAGCATACGAACAATGCTTAGTGTTAGTCCTTTCCCCTATCAAAGGTCACATATTTCCAATAAAGGGTTTATTTTCTTTATGAAAAGTCCAAGTCTCTTCTAAGACCTTGAATCTCAGCTACCTTTACAACACTGCTGACAGATGGAAGACGCAACAGGCGTTCACTAATAGTGCCGCAAATGTACAAGGGCTGGGTTTAAAAGAAATGTTTTGCAAAGGATTTCAAAGTCTCCTGTGTGCTGAACTGACAAACAAGATTCAGGAAGAAAATAATTTCCCAAATAATAATCAAAGTGCACAGTTTTTAAATGAGGGTGGTCTCCAGTTTTCAAATAAACTGTTTGGTGGGAAGCTTATTTTTGCATTTATTGTACCAAGAGGGAATGGTAATTTTCTAGAGGTTATGTCATCCCAGTAAGAAAACAAAAAACAAAAGCAAAAGATTCACTATGGACAATTTCTTTAATTGCAGAAGTGTTCCAGCCTATGACATATTTATTTGTACCTTATGTGCTTGCTACCAGTTCTTTGAGATGAGAATTTGGACTTTGTACAGATACTTATGCAAAAGAGAAGAGTTCAAAGGTTCCATTAACCCTTCCTTTGCTGAGCTTCTCTGTCCTTCACAGACATACTATACTCCAAACAAAATCGTAACAAGGATAAATAGGGCTGAGAGTTTGGGACTGTTGGCCCAAAGGCTTGAAAAAGGAAAAGAAAGAGTCAAAAGGCCAGGCATGGGATTCACTGTTAGGCTTTCTCTGAACACTTAATTAACTGTACCACTAGGAGCTGTTCTATTTTCCTAATGCTTACTAGCCACCTACCCATAGGCATGTTAGCTAATCTAAAGAAGCCAATTCTGTAAAATGGGATTAACAGGTATCTAGCAGTTTTAGAGGATTAAATGAGAGCCTCTGTGTGCGTGTGTGTGACTTCTGCTTCCAGATATAACAGGGTCCTTGGTAT
>RJWT010041957.1:0-12228 GCA_004365215.1 Cuniculus paca
AAACATTTTCATAACAGAGACAAGAGAAAAATTAGAATAAAAAATACACAGGTATAGGACAAACTTTAAAAAATGAACTAAAACACAAAATCTGAAAAAAGAAAATAATTATAAGACTCATGAAAACATTACTTTCTCTTAGCATTTATTTGATTTGAATTATACAATTTTTACATTGTTTTCTGGAATTTTTGCTACTTGTTCCTTTGCCTTTTTAGAGTAAAGTAAGTTTATATTTAAAATACGTCAACCTAATAAATCTAAAAGAAATATTGATAACAAAGGCTGAGTCTGGCTGGGCATGGGGGCTCACATCTATAATCTCAGCACTCTGGTTGCTGAGGCAGGAGGCTTGCAACCTTGAGCTCAGCCTTGTGCAACAAAGTGACTTCACGAGACCTTGTCTCAAAGTAAAAGTAGGATAAAAGTCTGGGGATGTAGCTCAGTGAGAGGGACCTGGGATCAATCCCCAGTAATGAAAAACCAAACTGAGTCTGATTAAGCTAATGTTTACTATCAGAGAGCAGATGGGCTAAAGACAATTTTTAGGAAAAAAAGATAGATATAATTCAAGAGAAGAAAAATTAGAAAATGGGAATAAAAACATAAAATCATGAATATTTTGTATTTACTCAAGGAAGCCTCCAGAACGAACCAGTAGTAAGAAGCAATGTCAAAATCTAGAAGGAGACTTCTGAGAGGCTAAGTAGCAAAGGCTGAAGACTTCCTATCACAATCAAGGGGCATGGTTACAGGCCAGCCTAGGTATCCACTGACAGCATTTGCACCCAGTTCCTGCATAGTGTGCCCTAGCCTTCCTCACCCTCAGGTGAAATACGAGACATAGTTTGACATATATGACATAAAGTGAACAATCAGTGAGCATTGTGAATAAACAATCAAATGAATGAATAAAAGCTCTAACAGAAGCTAAGATAATATAAATAATCAATGAAGTCGAATGGAAAGTATGCTACAGATACAGGAATAAGTTTCAAAAGGAATGGATATCCCATTATAGAGAGCAGAATCTACGTTAAGATTAATCTATGATATTCTTATTATTTCAGAATATTTTTTTCACTAAATGTAAATACATCAAAATAAAAGTTCTCCAAAGGATTTTTATGAGGACAAGAAATTACCTAATTTTAATACAAAAATATTTAAAGATTAAAAATTCCCTTTCCATATCACTTGAAAAATCAAAACTAATTCTGCACATATGACAGAAAATAATCAAGACCTTCAAGTCTGGCTCAATAAATTTTGTGTATTTTATATGTAACTATTTCTAAAACTTAAAACTCAATAGCTTTTAGAGGTTCCAAAATGTACACTCTTTGGTGGATTCATGAAGATGTCAAATTGACCATGTGTCAGTCTATGTCTTGATTTAATTGAAATGCCAAAATTCACTTCTCTGTGGCAAATTCAATGGACAATATGAAAATAAATTCTTATAAAAAATTCGATTCCAAGTTCAGTAAACAGATTTAATGAAGGCAGATGCTCTAAATTTTTATAATGAGTACATATCAAGGCACTAATTGTGAAATGAATGAGTCACCTTTCAGTATGATGCAGAATAAATTCAATGTTATATTACATTAAACAAAGTTACCTTCCTTCATTTTTATATTGAGCATTTGTGATCAATAACACTCATAAATAATATCTATAGACTACAGTACTATGACGGTATTTAGTATTTGTGTAGAGGCTTAAAAATGTGCTCCAAAGTAAGAAAATAACAACCTGAGGTTCATACCATCATTTTAAGTCTATCTAACTCAATGTAATAAGAAAACCTACTATCCTCACATTTGCAATTCAACAAATATGATGATCTTCTATTCTCACTTGGGCCCAATACCCAGTACCACAAGAAACAAGCAAAATGTGTAACGACTACCAACTTTAGAGGGAGAAAACAAACATTTTTAGCTAACTTATGCTCACATTTTAAATATTCTTGATTTTAATGCTTTGTGTATTTCATTCATTGAACAAATACTGTAAGAGTTGATCTTGTGCCAGATATTATGAGCGAACTATAAACTCTGAGTCAAATTTAGCTTGCCATCTGTTTTTGTAAATGATGTTTAATAAAACAGTCATACCCATTCATTTAAATATTGTCTATAGCTGTTTTAAGATATAACACATAAGCTTTATGTATTGATGAAGACTGAAATAGTGATTATCTGCCCTGTACTGAAGAAGTTTGCTCATCTGTTGTTTCTATTCTAGGGATACACTAGGGAGCAAATGAAGTCAGCCTGGTGGCACCCGCGTGTCAGTTAGCATTGGAGAATTTTAGCCATAGGTACATAGATGGTTAAATTCCATTATGTTTATGAGGTGATGCATGCAATATTGGAAAAGACAGCAGGGTAAGGGGACAGAGTGTAAGATGGGGGAGCAGGCTGCAATTTTAAATAAGGTATTATGAGAAAATTTAAAAAAGTAACATTGGAGCATTTTTTTGTATAGAAGAAATAATAACCACATGGAAACTTGAGTAAGAATGTTGTTTATGTCTGAAAATATAGTTAAGGCAAAGACTCTTCTGGAAGAGAATACTCTAATTGTTCAAGGGAGAATAAGGTGGTCCATGTCACTGAGGTGGAATGAGCTGAGGGGACAGCAGTCTTGATAATGACCACTGTCTTCATTTATCAGTGACACCAGTATGTAATTATGCTCTGAGGAGTTCCTGTAAAAATGTGACTCAATGCTCGAAGCATAGGAATTATTTTTTTTAATCGCACAGGGTTAAACATATAATTTAAGAACTTAATGGAGTGTGTTATACTGTAATATCTAATTGGTACACATGTATCAGTTTATCTATGCATTCTCTGAATACATGTGGGTCATATATGTTTGACTGGAAAGGAGATTGGCATGGTGGCAAGATTTGTAATAATTTCTTGGGGAACCATTCATGTTTATAATACAGTATATGTGGTCACAGTATGTGAAAGTTCAGTCTTCTAAAAGGTTTGGCTCAACCACAAAAGCACTGAAAAACACAGGAGAATACAGTTCATATTGTTAACTTTAAGAGACTAAGCAGGGTGACAGACTCAGATTCATTGGGTAAAATTTTCTGATAATAGTAGTTACAGAGCAAAGAGATCAGAAAAATTGACTTTATCTACAGAGGAAAATAACTTATACTTTATTACATTAGATTCATGTTGACATGACATTTAAAAGATTTGTTTCTACCAAATGGCTTGACCAGATTCCCAACAAAAGGCATATGGTAAAAAGTAGGTATAAGAAAAGCACTTAATGTTACAACTAATACAATATAAGGGAAGTTCTAAAATACATTATTAAAACTATGATCATGTAGAAAATATTTTGATATTGAAAACATAAAAATGGCTCCTTAAGACTGGATCACATCAATTTTTAAAATATGCTGAAATATTAAAAGAAAAATGAACAAAAACTCAGAATATGAATGCATGTTAATCATTCTCAGCATCTGAATAGCACTTCCAACTATTTTAGGGAAATGAATACCTAGTTAAGCCTTGTTTACTACCACAGAGCTAAGCTTTTATTTAGCAGATCCAAAACACTTGAAAATCTGTAGGAAGTAGATTTCTTGCAAGTGGAGAGGGATCACTTCTGCAGGAAACAGCCATACTGCTACATGAACTTTCTTTTCATTGACTCTTTTAGTCCTACCACAGCTGTATCAAGATGGGGGTGGGGCGGGAGGGGATGAGCCCATGTGGCAAGAAAGGAAGGAAAGAATGGAGAGACAAAGCTCATTCTTCTATAAAAATCTACTTTCTAGGAGCTAAACCACAGCCGTGTGACCTAACCCATTCCACAGGGCTGCCATTAATCCCTCCCCAGAGGGACCATAACCCAGTGACTCTGTCTAAGATCCATTTCTCAATGTTCTCTCCACTTTTCAATACTTTCCATGGGTCCAAGTTTGCAGCACACCAACTTTGAGGGAACACACTTAAACCCTATCTCCAGTCACCACATTCACCCTGAAAGGGTCCATCAAGGCAATACAAGAAGAGAGAAAGTTAGAGTAACTCAAGAAATTATAGCATTTGAGCATACAAAAAGAAAAAAAATTCCTCTCTAGCTTGTTCCTGGTAGAGAAAAAAATATCGAGATGGTTAATGATATTTTATTTTAATAAACATGTATTTTAAACAATCTGAAATAATGTTTGTGCTTTCAAAATCATTTCAACGTGTTTTAAATACATTTGTAAGGAAAAATATGCCATGGTGACTAACAGATTAATCCAATGAAGGTTGGTGGGGTGGAGTACTTAATTTTTACCTGGCATTCACAAGTACTAATTGTTAATTTTTAATGGGAAAAGAAAAGAAACTCTTAAATAGGCCAATATTCACAAAAAGGATAGTAGTCATGAAAATTAAATAAAAGAAATTTCTCTTTGTGACTACTGTTCAAATTCTCATTCACTGGACAAGATATAAGAACTAATTGACAAGAGAAACCATACTCTACTTAAGAGTTTTGGCTAGGTGTGGTGGTATAGGCCTGTAATCCCAACACTCTAAGAGGCTGAGATGGAAGCATCTCAAATTCCATCCCACCCTGGACAACCAAGTGACTTAACAGAGACCTTGTCTCAAGACAAAAAAATAAAATAGGTGTTGGAGACATAGTCCCATTTGATGACTCGGAACAAAAAAAACTCTAAAAAGCATTTTTATTACTATTAGAACTAGTGAGAACCAGGTCCATTTCTTGACTAAGCAGATCACTTTCACAATTGGGGTAATACAGCTTCATGGTAGTTTCCATTGTGATAAAATTTAGTCCAGCCTATAAAACGCTACAGAGTAATCAGAAGCTTAAGCAAAGAAGAAAACTGTGAGGATGACTAATAGTTCTAACACAAAATGAATCCTGAACCATACAGTGTCAGTGACTACATGCAAAATACTTTCCTCTGTATTAAGTCTTGATGGGGATATCTGTTTCCCATGGCCCCTAAACATATTTCTGATTTTTTGTTCTAAAAATGAGTTATTGAAGTCATAAACACATATTTCAATAATAAAGTATATTTTTGAGAAAGATGTGTGTCATTCTCAAATTTCCATACTACATAGGTGTCAAACTGATTTATCTACCAAAGAGGACAGAAAGCATGATTTGGTGATAACTTAGTCTAGACGCTGATTCAGTACCTCTAGGATACAGGTAAAACTTAACAAGGACAAGTCAGACTTGAGGAGTTTTAGAGGAGGAAGGAATCTTAGGTAATCTGTTCATGTTAGGTAACTGTTACATAGTAGCACAGTTCTCATTATTTGTCAATTTTAGATTTTTAAGGCACTGAAAAAAATTTTCTACTTTTTTTTCATTAACCCGGATGTCATTTTATCAACCTGAAAAAGAATTTAGTTTTTGACAAGACAATGTCACAACTGTTAGAGAAATCCACAATGACTTACAGACAGGGTTGTGACTATTAAGGAAAAAACACAGCGGGAAGCATTACATCTTTCGTGGGTGAGAGTTTCTTTTTGCAATATAATATCATCCCTTTGTTGATCTGCTTTAAGTTACATACATAGCCACTATGGTCAGTGAAGACATAAATTACACAAATGGTGAAACAGTTGGAATACTGACTTTTTAAACTGTATTTTAATATTTGAAAACCTTAGTGCTGAATTGCTGAAATTCAGGACTGTGTACTTCAGCTCATCAGATGCCTTGTAGGAAGATGTGATCACAATGCTAGAAAAATGTGACACACTCCAGGCTAGACAGCGTAGGATAATTATAAAGTCGTTCTTCCAGGATTTGAGCACCAAGCACTTCATAAATAGTACAGCAATCAATTAATTTCTCTAGAACGAAGATTACAGATTTCCTGTGGTGAAATTAATGTTATAGAGTCAATCTCCTTTCTAACAGGAAACAGTTATTTTGTCTCCTTTTCTAATTCTAAATTAAAATACTACCTTTCTCCTCATTCTTCTCCACCCACACACATTTAATATTAGATAGTTGTGGAACTGATTTATTTATTTTTATTTCTAAGAAAACAAAGGATTCTCCTTATCTACTAAATAAATAATGTTGCTCATTTTAATAGTACATTTAATACAGTAATAAATTTCAAATTAGTCCAGCAGCAGGGATCATAGATGTCTTTAAAAATGTGTCATTATGTATTGTATTATATGTAGTATATAACATATGGTATCACCTTCAATACATTTTGTAAACATTATATTATTGTATCAACTTATGATTAACTTCAATCTAACCAATTAAGTCAGAGATTGGATTGGTTAATAAGTATAGGATGAGTGAATAAGAAGACAATTCAGGTTATCAGTCTTCTGTGTATATTTCCCACTTTGGGACTATTTCCTTTCCCATGCCTATCTTAGTTTTAAATAATGTGCATGAACTTCCATCGTTTTAGGAAATGAGAAGATACCCAGTCTTTGTTCTGTCCTCTTCACTCATGCTAAACCAACAGAGAAGTATCTGATATAATCGGTGAAATTCACCGAAAGCATGAAATATGCAGAGGTTAGCTTTTTCAATAGACTTTCTTCTGTGATAAGCTGATGTGTAGATGGAGACTTTCTACTCTTATTTCTTCTTCCATATAAACACTCCAGGACCAGTGCATAAGGCCAGCCTTCTAGAAGGAAGTCACCTTCTTTTTGGTCTCACTTTTGGGATTTGAAGGGTATAGAGCACAGCACTCAGCCCACAGCAAGCTGAGTCAGTGCACACTCTGCTGATGAAAGGAACAAAGAGCACAGGTCCAAGACTGGTCACATGTTTACTTCTCCACTCTTTCAGAACCAGCAATTAAGTCTGCAGCTGAATGAAAAATTCTCTCACATTCGTTGGCTTACTTAAATATGGTCTACTTAATTAAATCTATGTTGATACACGCTTGATGAACTGAACTTTTTAGGTACATGATAGGCTTATCTGAGAAATTTGTATGTTAATTGCATATATGTGCTGTTTTTAGATGCAAAATTTAGATCATGAGCTTTTTCTTGGACAAATACATTTTTAAAAGTAGCTACAAAGAAGAAATGAACTGAAAATGATAGACTGGCTCCTATAAATTAAATTTGAATATGTATTTGATAATAGAAAATAGTCATGCTGAATTTGCAAATTTTGATAATTTATATTAATATTGTATAAATGAATTAAAATGTATAACTGAAATAGTTCAAAATGATTACAATAAGAAAATTAATGGTGTCAGTTCCATTCTAATAATAAGAAAGTATTCCATGAATATTCTCTTACAGAGAAAAATTGTGCATATTCTTTAATTATAAAAATATCTTTATACCATTATTTCCATACATAAGTACACATAAACATATATACATACATTAAGCAGCAAATATAAATGCAAGGTATATAATAGTACTACATTATACATTATAGTTTAGAAATCTTTCTTTAAATTTTGGTGGACTAAAGAGATGACATTTGTGTTTTACTTACTAAATTAGTTAAATGAGTAAATCAGAAAGGTCACTGTTCATTGTTAAATTGGAATTATACAAGATATTTTAATAAATAATTTCTCTATGCCTTACAAAAATTCTGTAAGGTAAGCATTAAACAGTTTTAACTACCAGTGATAGGTGTAGCCTGCTGGGGGCCAGGAAGTCACTGGGAGTGCCCTCAGAGGGGGTTGCCCCAGTTCTCACGGGACTCTGGCTATTTCTGGGGAGAAGGCTCCATGAAAGACTCCTGCATCCTTATCTCTCTGGCTTCCTGTCACAGCACATGCACGTCCATCTCTCCTGCACTCTCACCACTGTGTTGCCATCCTCCATGAGGTTCTTGCCAGAGGTAAGCTAATGCCACTGCCATGCCCTGAGCTTCCAAGAGTAGGAGCTCAGTCAACATCTTTTCTTTACATATTCTCTGCCTTCAGATGTTTTGTTATAGTCATACAAAACAGGCTAATGCAATAGCATAGAAATTTATGTTTTCAGCTTCACAAATGGTCACTGTTAATGTCACAGCTGTATGATCTTGTGTACAATTTCTTGTTTCTTGGGAAGAACAAGGACCGAGGGTCATGTGGTTCTTGGTTGTGATTTTCTCGACTAAGGAACAGAGCCCTACCTCATTTAGACTGTTTTCCTTTGGGTCAAATGAGAGGCTACAGACACTTGATAAGGCCTATCAAGGTCACATTATCTCTAAAGATTGTGACTGATGTCCAGTGCTAACAGTCTCAATGATCCCATCCAGTGTGGGCCCAGATCAAGGCTTCTGTCCTAGGAGCAAACCAAAGTTGTGGAAAGGATGTTGTCTTATTTCATTTTGTGCCAATATAATAGAGCATAACTATTATATTTTGTGCCAATATAATAGTTTAGCCCTATTATATTGTCATATATAATAGGGCTAAAGTATAGACAATGTAGTTTCTTTGGCTCACTGTTTTAGAGGTCAAGATCATGGGATCCAGTTTGGTGAAGGCATTATTGTGGCATTGTAGCACAGGGAAAGCATCACATGGCTAGAGATAGCCATGGTGAGACAGTAAGAGAAGGCCAAACTCACTTCTATGGCAAACCACAGACACCCATTCATGAGGGCATCAATCACTTCTTCAAGAGTTAATCTCAGCACTGTTGTATTAGGAATGATGTTTATAAACTCATGAACTTTGAGGGATACCCTTGAATACTATGAAATGAGCACAGATACTTCATGGTAAACTCACCCGCTCTTTCCATAACCCTAGAATTTCAAATGTGTTTTATTTATCTACCAAGAACACACAATCACAAAAGGCAAAGAAAAGAGGACCATGTAGCAAGGTTTGGAGAGCAGGAAATAGAGTAGAATAAGTGTCTGCTCACCCACTTTAAGGTACACAGAGGCTTTTTTGCAGTTTATGCCATCTGACCTCATGCATATCGCTGAATGACAGACACAATGGTTATACTGATGAATATCTGTTTTGTGAATATGCTCATCATGTGTCTAGTCATCAATATCGGAAAGTTAAAATAATCAGGGGCATGGATATGGATGTATAAAACCCTAACTTGTCAATTTTATTACTACACAATAATTTCTATCCAAAAAGTCACACAATTAGCAAATAAAAAAAAAATCCGAAATCTCAAGCCAGGTTAGAAATCTAACTAATCTGAGGAGTCCAAAATGGAAATGTTTCCCCAAGTCCTCTAGTTTCAAAAGGTAGTCTCTGTCATTATATCCTAGACTTAATTCAGAGCAGTCACTAGAAAATTAGATAACGTACACAATTATGTCCCAGACCTTGTGTCACCTGTAATAAGGTAAACACTTAACAACAGCATGACTTGCCAAACTGCAGCAAAAGTGTCCCAGATGTCTTGGATAAAATTAAAACAACGTGATATCCTCTCTCTCGACTTGTCAAAATTAAAACTATATTCTGGTTGGATATGTCTCTCTTGGAAAATTCAGTTTTCCTAAACTGTCATCTTTGATGAGAGTACCAGGTGCCACTGACAAAGTATTAGACGTTACCAATGATGTATGGAGAAAGAAAAGAGAATGTCTTACAGCTAGATTTAAATAAGTATGCTCAAGGGGAAAATTCTATGTATCAGCATGTAGTGATTCTAAGCATATCACTATACTGGGATTACAGCCTTGTAGGCTGATCTCGGGGCTCCAAAGTAATAAACACTGTACACTTTAAAAGAGGATTTAATAGTGGCAAATGTTTCTAATATTATTGTGTTCTGTTCAAATGTGAACATGTAAACAGTTCTCTTAATTTGAGAAAAAGGTAAAAATAAAATACTAAAAGTTAGTAGATGCAAATGCAAAAAGATACTTTAAAATTAATATTAGAAGCAATTGAAAACTCACATATTTATTATAGGAACAGGATAGTTCTAAAACTTGTTTTAGTGATCAACAACTGAAAAATATCCACTGATACTTATAGAAAGGATTTTTTTCCCTCTGTGCTGTAATTAACCAAGGAATCTTACTAGGAAAAAAAAAAGAAATTGTAATGCAACTATTAATTCAAATAGTATCTAGCATCTTTCAGTTTACTGAGGTACTGATACTAAAATTATTCTTGGAAATAATGTATGAAATTCTAATGCCTTAGAAAAGATAATAGTTAGCAAAAAAAAAAAAAAAGATTATTCACTTCGGAGTATGCCCTAATCAGTAATTGTGAATACTCTTCCCTGTGAAATTAGGAAGTGAAATAGGCTTGAGATTTTCATGAGAGCCAACTGATACTGATCTGACCCGTGACTTTCTTTACTGTGAATACATATGAATATTCATTTAAGACTGCTTATACAATATATTGTATTGTATGAATACAATTGAATGTATGAACAATTGAATGAATTGTTTTAATTCAACCAAAAAATTAAGATTATAATTTCCCCACTATAAATATATTTATTTATTAATTCAATAAATACCTAAGTACTGATAGGTTATGTTTTGGAGACTGGATGGGAATGGATAAAGGAAACACATCACAGGGATGCACAAATACCTTAGCATGAATCTCTTCTTACTGCCAAGAAAAAATAAGAAGGTCATTAGTAGTCTGCATAATATCAGTCTAACTGACACTGAGCTTGTGTTAGAGAGAGGTATATTAGTCCTTGTATCATTGGAAAAGCGCTGAATAGTGAAAGTTTCATTGCCTTTAAAATTACACTAATTGCATATCTTCCTTGCAGATGAAATATATGCAGTGTGAAATGTACTCAGCTTATCAGTATTAGTTTGTTTTTTTCCCATTTATGCATAGGAAATATATTCTATACACAAGTAAGTTTAATATTTACTGGTGGAAATGCTGTGAATAAAGGTGTATTTTTTAAACACAGCTTGCCCATTTATAATGGCTCTATAAAACAGCATCATAATTTTCATAACATTAACAAATTCTTCATCTGTGCCTGTTATTTACAGCTCTACATGAGTATATGCAACCAAAATAAAATTTGCATTTATTTTTAGAAAAAGTCCAGTATGGACACTAAACTTTAAAAATAAAGTCACTGAGATTTCATTTTTTCCTCAAGGAAAGAATTCACTTAATAAAAGCTTGTTTTAATAAATAATAGGAAAAGAAAATATTACTAGTAAACATTTACATTATGCCAATGATTAGGAAGAAAAGTTTAATACTTGATGCTTCTGAAAAAGCCTATCTTATTATTTATTTATTTAAAAAATAATTAGACATTTAGGATACATGTGGTATGAGATTAAGAAAAAGCAGAGTATAATATATACTCATCATAAGTATTTCAACTACATAAAAAATGCAGGAGTGATACCTGAATATATCCAAAAGAACTATGCCAAGGAGGTGGGATAATTGATACTTTTTCTCTTCTGCTATTAAGTAACTTTGAAAAATGTTGAAAAACATTTTTAAAATATTGTCTAAAATAAATTTTACACAATGCTTAGTCAAGCATGTTTAACTCAAAAAATACTCTCTATTATAATATGCAAATAGGGCTCACATTCCTTAAGCAGCCTTTGTTTTTGATATAATGACAGTTGTGTTCATAATGTTTCAAGGATGAAATAAAGTGTTATTCTTTCAAACTAAAGTTCAATTATATCAGATGGACGACTTTAAACTTGCCAATTGTCTGCCTTTTGCAACATATTGGAGATAACTCAAACAAATTATGTAGCCAATCTTGAGCCATATAACAGACATATTGTCATCTTCCTAATAGCTTATCTACTTCTGCTAAAATAAATATGCCTTTTGTAACAAGGTTCAGAAGAAAAAATATATAGATACTTTTCCATGTGAAACTTTATAATGATAGTTTTCTTAAGTGACATACTAAGAAAGCATACAGTCTAATATTCCTGTGTACAAAATGATAGAGAACTTTGCATACAGTGCTTACTATTTTTCCTTAAAAAGGTCAAATTGCTATGAAATGAAAAGTCAGTGAGCATGGATCTTTTCAGCTGGTTACACAATACTCCCCTTGCCCTGTATTATGGCATTTCTTTGCATGAATTAGTCTTAAGGAATGATAGGGTTGGTGCACCCTCAAGTACCCCTCAGTGTCTTGCTGCTGATTAGCTGATGCCAAGTTCATTGATTGGGCTGAACCTCAGTTCCCTATTTACAACACAGTGAGAATGACAATAAAATTAGCATAATGCACAGAGCTG
>RJWT010041958.1:0-12227 GCA_004365215.1 Cuniculus paca
TCTTGATTATTATATGTCTGGGTGTAGATTTGTTTTGGTTATGGCTAGCTGGAGTTTTATATGCCTCACTTATTTGAATATCACTTTCTTTTTCTATGCTTGGAAAGTTCTCTGAAATTATTTCTCTAAATAAGGTCCTGATGTCATTTGTCTTGACCCCTGATTTTTCACTCACATTTTTAATTCTTAAGTTATACTTCTTTGAGTTATCTAACAGTTGTTGAATTGTTACTTCCTGGTTCCTTGTTATTTTTAAGAGCTTTTTCCTTTCGTGATCACAAGCTGCAAACCTGTCTTCAAGGTTTGAAAGTCTAGCTTCAGTTTTGTTCAGGTGATTTTGCTGGCTTTCAATGGAGTTTTTAATTTTCTGGATATCTCTTTGAATCTGTTTCATGCATTCTAAATCTCTTTTGTATTGTTTATTCATGGTTTCTCTCATTTTCCTATGCTCCTCTATTTTTTTATCTGTGTCTTCTTTAGAGATGCTTAGTATTTCTTTTATTATGTTTATCATTTTTTCTTTTACCTGGGATAGAATTTCTGTTCTAATTTCTCTTATATCTTCCTGAAGTTGTTTCTTCACTTCAGTTGACATTCCTTCAGTCATTTCAGGTGTGCGATTCTTGATTTCCTCCATGTTTACCTCTCATGGACTTGTGCTGATTGGGTTGGATGCCAGAGATTGCCCTCTCCCTCTTCATCTTGGCATATTCTTGATTTCTTCCACACACCTGAGTAGTATGGTCCCAGGCACCCTGACACTGGCCACGACTTCTCCGAAGCTAGGCTGTTTGGCCTTTCTGGCCAGTGCTGGCTACGTACATCCAACACTGGGTGCCCATGTCTTTGCACTGAGCTGGGTACCAAGCCATCTGGAGTTTGCATGGGAGCAGACCTGGTCAGGCCCTGTGAATCTAAGCTGGTTAGGAACCTAAGCGATGTTGCCTGAAATGCGCATGGTAGTGGACCTTGGTCCAAACAGCTTCTGCAGGTCTGCCCACAACCTGGAGCTCCCGATTGACTGGTTTTTCTGGCCTTGGTCCAAGCAACTTCCGTGGGTCTGCCCACAACCTGGCACTGCCAGCAGAGGTGGTTTACAGTCTTGGCCCTGGGCGTAACCTGCCCAACTCCAAGATGGCGCCTGGCTGATCACTGTATCCCGTGGCGGGGATGGAGTCCCAAGCACTCACCACCAGCCAGCACAAATCTCTGTGTCTGCCACTCTCCTTCACCCCTGCGCCTCTCCGCCAAGACCTCTGGGGTCAACCGCAGCTGCGACCATAACCATGATGGCACGTCTCCAGGCTCAGCAGCTCTTCTGGCAGGGTGAATCCGGCTACAGACTAAGGCGCTGCCAGCCACCACCTTCTTCTTCATTTAAATTCTTTTTATTCTCTATGTGGGCTTCAAGTCATATTTTAGATTCTTCCTGGGTCCAGGGGACCCACTTCCTTCCTTCTTGTCCTCTCCATGATGTGATATTCCAGCATCTGAACTGTTTCTCTTGGAGAGACTGTTCACTCTGCTGCTTACTGTTCAGCCATCTTTGATCCAAGCTCTGCATTTATCATTTCTTTATGGCAAAAACATTCAAAACCCCTTATAGCTTTTTTGAGATAAACAATACATGTTTCATTGAGTATCTGTTACATGCCAGGCATGGTTCTAGAAAGTGTGATGGAAGCATAGAGATCTGCTTCTGACCTTTTAGTCTCCTAGGAGAGATGAGATGTGAACTCTTGTGTGCTGTGCAAGAAGGGTAACAGTTACTCACTCTGTGGAGCATAGAGGCTGAGATCAGGGAAACAGTAACTCTGATGCTTATGATGCACACTGTTGCTTCCACTCCTCCACAGCTACCTTCTGTCAGGATACATCTGGATATTGCCATTCCCCAAATGGCTTCCTTCTGGAGCATATGTACATCACCTTATCTGCTTTCTGGCTTGTTCACTTACCTATTCCCATTATGACAGTCATTGGCCTTGCTGAGACCTCTGTTTTGCTGATGTCTCTATTTCTCTGTCACCACCTGTCCTTTCTCTTGTAGCCTATTCCTTGTGATATCTTTGTAGTCCATCTCTTACCACTGCTCTAAACTCACCTTCTCTTCTTCTATTGCTTCCTCTTGGCAAAACCCTACTTCTGTCTTCTGCATGTCTATACCTGAGCCTATGTCCAATCTGTTGGCTCTTAGCCATTTCCACAAAAAGGAATTGGAAGTCTTTTAATGAAGACACCTGATATGATAGTTTTTTCTACTTAAAACTCCTCAAATGATCTTTATGGTTCTTAGGATAAAGTTCCAAGCCTTTAAGACTCCTCTGATGTTTTCTGGCTCTGGCTCCTGTGGGCTGCCTTTCAGTTCTTTTCCTCTACTCCTTTCTGCCAAGGAGTTAACATATTCGGATTCCTTGTTTTCCCTATCAAGTGCTCATCCTCCAGTAGCAGCTGAACCCCCCATGCCAGTCTGGTTTCCCTGAGGGTGCCTTGTCCTGTAGCTCTTTGTGCAACCTGTTTTTGCTTAACTTTTGTTTCCTTGGTCATGTGAACTCTAAGGGGCAAGGATCTGTTTCTTTGCAATTGCCCCCTGATAACAGACACTGTAATAGGTGCTTCAAAAAGGAGTCAATATGACCAGGTCACAGTGGGGCAGCCCTGGCATCTATTTGTGGTGGTCTTTTCCCTTTTTATCCAGTGTTTACAGGAAGACAGAAATGGGGTGTCATGTACACAGAGTGGTGGAGCAGAGGAATGGAACCAGAGCATGCACTTACTTTCAAGTGGGGAGGGAATAAGGGACTCTGACAGGATGCGTCAGATTACAAAATCTCTTTTCCTTTATACTGTCTTTGTGAATCCCCTTGGTTTATGTCTTGGAGGAGTTAAAGGTTCTTTACAACAATTTCTTGCTTGGTTTTGTTCTTCTCCATTTTGCTCTAAATGCAAGGAGAGCTCTGGAAATGAAAAATGCTCCTTGCTTGCCCTGAGGGTTAGCATGAATGGAGTTAAGTCTAATGGTATTATTAAAGAAAAGTCTTCTTTACTCATCTCCACACACTACTCAAAATAAACACATATACAGGAAAAAAAACCCAACTTAATACTCATGCTTTAATCTTTTCTACCTCTAATTTTCCCGTATTCCTTCATTTGTTTATGAAGTTACACTTTGAATTGCCCTCTGCAAACTACGCAATAGTATTCCTCTGATAAAATTAAAGCATAACTGACATTTCTTTACTGTTAACATTAAAATTGAGAAAATTTTATTTTATTCTCTATTTTTCTTTAACTTCTGAGCTATTAACCTATGAGCTGTTTGCCTACTTTAACAGAATTAAACAGATTCCAGTCAAGCAACAAGCGGATTGCTCAGGGCCTGGCATGTGTAGATGGGCAGAGTTTTTGTTCTGGGTACAAATTTGCACTGAAGGTTGGATTTCATGGTTTTCCTCTGAATTTCAAATTTAAAAACATATCACTGTGTACCTGTTAGCTTTGTCTCAGAGTTAGACATGAGTCATAAGTGCTAGTTTGCAACCTACATGTCTTCATAGTTTTACTATCTTAGTCTGTCTGTACGTCTATAAGAACAAACCTGAGACTGGGTAATTTATGAATAATGGAAACATATTTTTCACAATTCTGGAGAAAGGCTGAGAAGTCCAAGATAAAGGTGTCAGTAGATTCTGTGTCTGTTAAGAGCATAGTCTCTGCTTCTAGGATGACATTTTATTGTTGAGTTTTCACATGGCAAAAGGCAAAAAAGAGAAAAGGGCTTGTGCTAGTTCCTCAAGCCCTTTTATAAGATGATTCATGCATCAGGACAGTGCTCTCATGATTTAACCCTTTTCCTCAAGGTCCTACCTGGTTTCAACATCTGAACTGAGGGACATTCAGGCAGGCTGTAGCAAATATTTTTATTTTATTAATTTGAGTGGTTTATTTGTTATAATACTATTCTGTGATATTATGGCTTCCAAAATTGGGGGTAAATACCAAATACCTGTATTTTCAGCATTTAGAACAGGGAAGAATGGGCAATAAATGTATGCCACATAAAGGAACAAAAGTATGAATGGTTCCTGAACTCTTGTTCACAAGGGCTCCAGGTGACAGTGTTTAGCAATCAATGCATGCAAATTCTCACACAGCCAGTTACCCTATAGATCCTGGCAAGGAGCAGAAGTGAGGTTTGAGGAAGGCTTCTGACACTTATCCTGCCCATGGGACATTCCTGAACTGGTTCTCGCATGTCTGAGGGGCCACAGTCTTGCGTTTTGTCTTGGTGAATCATGCCTTGGATGATTTATCTTTTGTGAAAATTTGCTGCTGTAGTATTTTCTATAGCAACCTTCACATTTTATGACGATATATTGACCCTCTTTCTAAGGGGAGAAGAAACCAAAGACCAAAGTTATTACATATGTGTATTTCAACGGGTCTGTCTATATTTTGCTTATAGTTCTGCTTCCATTCGTTCTGTAAGAAAGTGTTCAGACTTTTCACGTTTTACTCATGGCCAGCACCTTAACTGGGGTCCAGAAAACCACCAATAAAATGTGCTTCAGCAGCATTTGGTTGTAATTTGTGACATTTTCAAAACACTGTGCAATTGGAAAGATTGAGAGTGTAATTACTTGATGCTCAGCTTTAGGTTTAGCTAAGTTTTTTTTAAAGATACATTATTGAATGGAATCTCTTTTAAAGAGGTTCTTGCCAATTACTCACATGACACTCTGGCCCTGAAGGGCTTTACTGGCGTGTGAATAGTTTGTCATATGGAATTCTGAGGTTTTTCAGGGCCTTGTGGAGAGCTTTTTGTAATAAATGCTGGGTGGAGGAAGTCAGAAGGCGGAATAATAATGTGGTTTCAACTGTATTGTTGGGTATCAGAAATCACATGAGGCAATGTTGAGCCTACAAACCTGTTTTCTTAACACTTCATCCGTCACAGAGGAGGGCCAGAAAAGCCCTTTCTTACCCACCTTCAAGTACCCTGAGGTAGTGTGTGGGTATCTCCAGGTAGATGCCCCTATTTCAGTGAGGCCTGAAGTCTGGGAGTGGAACATGTGGTTTTTGTTCAGTAAGATGGTTCCCTTTAAGGCCCCCTAATGATTTCAAGATGCTGATAGAGCCATTAATGGCTCTTGGAGGAAGATTAGATTTTCAATTAAAATGAAGCCAATTTTGAATAAATAGTTGGTACTATTACTGGCCTAAAATAAACTTAAGAGTGTGCCTGGGGATGAGAGTGTCAGGAGTTCTGGAATGGTGGAGTCAGAAGCTTGGCAAATCCTCTCTCCTAAACAGCAATGATAAAACTAGGGAAAATGGTCAAAACCAAACATTTTAAGACTCTGGAAATGAACCAAAAGTATATAACATAAATTATATGATTGAGGGCATTTATTCAAGTAAAACTGTTGAAATTTTGTTATGAATAGTGGGCATCTGTGGCTTCCATGGTCCCACTGTCTTCCCCCAGCTCCATCTGTGTGGCAGTTCTCACTGGGCAGGCTGGGCTGTGAGAAGGACAGGCTCTGCTGCCAGTGGGGTCTGAACTGATTTCAAATAGAGTGCGTAACCCAAGGGTTTTGATACAAACAGTAGTGATTCTAATGGGAAAACAAATCAGAGAAGACAACTTCTGGAACTAGTTTGAGGTTTGCAGTACTAACTGTGGTAAGCAACAGACAAATAGACAAGTTAGAAATTTAACAAGGAGATGCAGAGAATGAGGCAAACACAGTGGGCCTTGATAACCTCAGACATATTCATGGTAGTCTGGAAGACGTGCTCATGGGCAAGGTTATGTGTCAACTTAAGAGAGATTAAAGAGGGGTCCATCTATTTATGCAGGCTCCCTACCACTGAGCTATGACTGACAGGTGAACCTTAGGAAGCCAACTGTAAAAATAAAAACAATTAAAAAAAAAAAGACACCCAGGTGCAATGGTGCCTGTTGTTATCCCAACTACTTGGAAGGCTGAGGCAGGAGCATCACAAGTTTGAAGCCAGCCTGAACAACTGAGAGACACTTTGTCTCAAAGTTACAAAAAGAAACAAAGAAAGAAAGGCTGGGAATGTAGCTTATAGCACTGTAGGTTCAATCCTTAGTTCATGGAATGGAAAAAAGAAAATGAGCAAAAATGTGAATACATGCTACAGAAGTGGTAAAACCATAGAATTAATGTAAGTATTTCATTAAACATAGCAAAAACAAGAACTCCTAGTAGAGGGGTTAGAATTAAGAATTCAGAGTTGCTCTACCATATTGTCTAAGATATTGGGTCCTTAACAAACATTTATGAGACAAAGCTGGGCATGGTGAAATATGTCTAGGAAGCTGAAGGAGGAGGATTGATATGAGTTCAAGGCTAGCCTGAACTACATAGTGAAACCCTGTCTCAAAAAAAAAAAAA
Organism: Cuniculus paca; assembly: GCA_004365215.1. Classification (NCBI taxonomy): domain Eukaryota; kingdom Metazoa; phylum Chordata; class Mammalia; order Rodentia; family Cuniculidae; genus Cuniculus; species Cuniculus paca. The sequence continues at coordinate 6,429 of RJWT010041958.1, forward strand.
GTGATACATGAACAAAAAAGGGGGAAGTATGGTGCATGCATGATGGAAAAGACAGTTAAAACTATTTCTTAGGGATCCCTGATGTTGGACCTAGCAGAAAAATATTTCAAAGTAGCTATTATAAATATATTCACAAGACAGTAAGAAAATATATTTAAAGAAATGAAAAATATAACAATTGATAAGAGTACACATAGATAGAAATCATAAAAAACTAAGTGAAAATTCTGGAGTTGGACAATAACTAAAATTTTCTGTAGAGGCACTCAACAGCTAAACTGGCACAAGATTCAATGAAAATAAAGATTGGTCAATCAAGATTATCCAATCTGAAGTACAGAAAAGAATTAAAAATGAACAGGACTTGAATTAAAAATGAACAGAAACTTGTGGAATACCACTAACTGTATCAGTGTTCTCATAATGGGAGCCACAAAAGAATGAGGCAGAAAAAATATTTGAAGGGTTAATTGCTGAAATTCCTTAAATTTCATGAAAGATTTATACATCCAAAAATGAAGGCAAAATAAACACGTGCCCAGATGAAGAGAGAGAAGTCATATAACTAGCTGACTTGTCTTATAAAAAATACTAAAGGAAATCCTTCAGGCTGAAAGGAAATGAAACTAGATGGCAACACAAGTCTACACAATGAAATAGAGAACTTGTGAATATAACTATGTGAATGTTTTCTTTTTTCCCTATAAATTTAAAAGGCTGTTATAGAATAAATGACAAAACTGTGAGATTTGTTTTAGGAAGGTAAGGTTGATGTAACATCAGAAAATCAATTAATATACCACATTAATATCAGACAAAGAATACACAATTGATAGAAAAAGCACTTGACAAAATTGCGAATATATTTATAAAAACTCTCAACCAGCTAGGAAAAGAAGGAACTTTCTTAACCCGATAAAGAACATCAACAAAAAATTCCAGAGTTAGCATCTTCCTTAGTGTGGGAAGGCCAGATGCCTTCCCTTTAAGATGAAGAGCAAGGCTAGAATGTTGGCTCTTACCACTTCATTCAGCATTGGGTTGGAGCTTCTAGCCAATGCAATGACACAAGGAAAACAAATTACCAAATGCATCTAGGTTAGAGAGTAAGACATGAAATTGTCCTTATCTTCAGACAATAATCCTGTATGCAGATAATCCTAAAGAATCTACAGAAAACTAGTAGAACTAGTGAAGGAGTTTATCAAGGTTAACAGTATTGAAGAGTAATATATAAAGGTCGATTGCATTTCTATACACTGGCATTGGCAATCAAAATGAAGTAAAGAAAATAGTGCTTCAGTGTCAGGGCTGTAGCTCAGTGGTAAAGCATGTAGATAATATGAATGAGGTCCTGAGTTTGATCTCCAGCACCATGCACATATACACAATTGTTATTGTGAGAACGGAGTTTTTCCCCAATAGTCTGAAAATGAATAAAATACTTGGAATAAATTTACGAAAATAAATGCAGAATTCATGTACTGAAAATCACCAGACTGCAGAGAGAAAATTAGATTTTAAACAAATGGTGAGATATTCTGTGTTCATGGATTGAAAGATTCAATACTGTTAAGGAACTAGAGTTCCTTGCAAATTGATCTATAGATTCAATGTTATCCTTATCAAAATCCTAGGAACATTTTTTTAAAATAAGGCAATCTTAAATTTTATGTATTAAAATAAAATAGCTAATTTTTTGGCAGAACAAAGTTGAAGCACTTCCCCATTTTAAAGCTTTACTGTAAAGCTACAGTAATTAAGACAGTATGGCACTGACATCATGATAAGTAAAATGACAATGGAGCTAAATTAAGAATACAGAAATAAACCTTCAGATTTATTGTCATATTTTCCACAAAAGTGCTCAGGAACTTTAGTGAGATAGAGGATATTCTTTTTAATAAATGGTGCTGGGACAGTTGAGTATTCATATGCAAAACCTTACACCTTAGTGAAAAATTAAAGGAGTGAGGGTTGGACGATGCAGCTCAGTGGCACAGCATTGTGCAAGGTTTACAAGATCCAGTTTTCAATCCCCAGCACCACCAGCATCACCACAGAAACCAACAAAAGCCACCCCCAAACAAAGACCTAAATGCGATATCTAAATTATAGAAAATCTATCATATTGTGGGTTAGGCAGATGTTTCTGAAATAGTGTGCTTTATGTTATGCAAGTTATACCTCAATAGAACTAAAATAGGAAAGGAAGAAGTTAAATTATCATTATTTGCAGATGACATGATACTCTACATAGAAGACCTCAAAGATCACCAAAAACTTGCAGATTTAGTATCCAAATTCAGTAATATAGTGGGATGCAAAGTCAACACTCAAAAGGCAATAGCATTGCTCTACACAAGCAACAAACTCACAGAGAAAGAAATTAAGAAAAAATACAACCTTCATGATAACATCCAAGAAAATGAAATACTTAGGAATCAATCTAACAAAGGATGTAAAAGATCTGTACAATGAAAATTACAGTACCCTAAAAAAGGAGATTGAAGAGGATATGGAAAGATATCCCTTGTTCTTGGATAGGAGGAACCAATGTATGAAAATGGTCATATTCTCAAAAATACTATACAGATTTTACACAATCCCAATCAAAATGCCATTAGCATACCTCACAGATCTAGAGAAAACATTCCTAAAATTCATTTGGAACCAGAAGAGACCTAGAATAACAAAGACAATTCTGGGCAACAAAAGCAAGTCAGGGAGCATCACAATCCCAGACTTGAAATTATACTACAATCATGATAAAATCAACATGGTATTGGCAAAAAGCAGGCCTGAGGATCAGTGGAACAGAATAGAAGATGCAGGCGTAATCCCAAACACCCTCAGCCACCTTATCTTTGACAAAGGAACCAAACATGTTCCTTGGCAGAAAGATAGCCTTTTTAATAAATGGTGCTGGAAAAACTGGTTTTCCACATGCCAAAGACGTAAACTAGACCTATCTCTGTTACCATGCACTGAACTAAAGTCAAAATGGATCAAAGATCTAAATATTAAAAAAGAAACACTAAACCTAGTGGAAGACAAAGTAGGTAGAAGCCTTGAAGATACAGGTGTAGGCAGAGAGTTCATGGATGAAACCCATACTGCATGGGAAGTACTTCAAAGAATCAAAAACTGGGATCTCATTTTATTAAAAAAGTTTTGCACATCAAAAGAAATCATCATCAGAGAGAAAAGAAAACCCAAAGAATGGAAAATTATTTAGCCAACTGTCCCTCAAATGAAGGACTGCTATCTAGAACATATATAGGACTGAAAAATATCAGGCCCCTCAAATTCAAAGACTCAGTCCAAAAATGGGCATCTGAGATGAATGCACACTTCTCAGATGAAGAAATACAAATGGCAAATAAATATATGAATAAATGTTCAACATCATTTGTCATTCAAGAAATGCAAATTAAAACAATACTGAGATTCCATTTCACCCCAGAAAGAATGGCTATCATCAAGAAATCAATCAATAACAAATGATGGTAGGGCTATGGGGAAAAAGGAACTCTTCTCCACTGTTGGTGGGAGTGTAGACTGGTAAAACCACTGTGGAAATCGGTGTGGAGATTCAAAAAAAAAAAAAACAAAAAACCCCCCCTAGAATTAGAGGTTTCATTTGACTCAGCTGTACCCCTTCTGGGTATTTTCCCAGAATTATAAACATCATACCACAGTGATACATGCAGCATACTTTGTAATAGGTAAATCTTGGAAATAAAATTGGTGCCCATCAACCAAGGAATGGATAAAGAAGACTTTTTTAATACAATGGAGTACAACTCAGCCAAAAAGAAGGATAAACTGGAGACTTATAGGTAAATGGATGCAACTTGAGGTCATATTCATAAGTGAACTAAATCTGACTCATGTATAAAAATTGTATTGTCTCATAGTGTTAGAAACTGAATAAGTAAATGGGATCTGAAATGTATAATAGATGCTGTGAATTGGGAAGAAACTGTTCAAAAGAAGAGACAAACTGACAGGGTAAAGGAAGAAAGGAAAAGAAAAAAAATGCATGTATGTGCAAGATAGTTAAGATAGCTATACAGCTAGCTTCTCTCTTCCTTGAAAAGAATATTTTGTGCTAATATTTTTTAGACAAGATAGCGTGCCTGTAGCCTGTGCCCTGAATAACTACTATGAAGACAACAATATGCAGTGTATCAACTATTGTAACTGTCCTTCTAACCTGTTTTGTAACTCGGTTTCATTGTTTACCTTTTTTTCTCCTTAAAATAAAATTTTAAAAATATATGCCTATAGACTCTACTGATGTTGATTATATACCTCCAGGCTCCTGGAAAGCTGCATTCATTCTCTTTGTAAAGCTATAAAAGAATTCCTTGTGGATTCAGAGGGTTCACTAGGTTCTTTGGGCTTCTTCAGGCCTGGTAATTTATGGGTGCAATGAGGCAATGTAGATCTTGGTCGTGAGCCAAGTATTACAGAAAGAAAGGCAGCAGTGTCAAGGTGGTCGAATCACAGTGTTTACTACTCCCGTTTGCTCACCTGTACTTTCAGTCTTGGAGCTGCCCTGAAGCTCTGTGTGGTAAAGTCACTTCGGAAACTCCTGCAGGGCTGTCTGAGGGCAGTGTCTGTTGCTCTTTAAGTGATGTGGGACCATCTCTAGTGCAGATTTGCTTTAGGTCCAGGCCTCCCTTCATCTTGGCCATTCCAGTTCTGCAGCAGAGATTATTCTTGAGATGGGCAAGAATAGATACAGCTCATCAATTGTTTTTATTTTTGAAACATTCCGAACGTCTCCTCCTCCTACAAATATTTATGTCTGGTTATTATTCTTTTTTTATTTTAAAGAGACTAAAACAAAAAACAAAGAGTAGAATGGAACAAAGCAGATCAGAACAGAACAATGCAAGCAATACAAGACTTCAAAACAAGACAGCCAGAAATCAACGATGGCTACCATAGTGTCTCTTGTTTTCTTTGAAATAGTTGTTCATACTTCAAATTAAATTTAAATAAATTCAAACAAAACAAAATAGTATAATACCAATCAAAACAAAAGAATGTAATCATTACAGGCTTTCAAACCAGTCTGGTTATTATTCTTTTATGCTTTACTCTCTAGAAATGGTGTCAGTAATTATGAAGCAGGCTGTCAGAAGAGTGTGGCATTGGAGTCAAGTTTATGGTTTAAATTTCAGTTCCTCACCCTCGTAAGCTGTGACTATAAATGTTGGTTGTCAATGTGATTGAGTTGAGCGATGCATAGGAAATTAGTAAAGTACACTTCTAGGTGTGACTGAGAGGGTGTTTCCAGAGATGACTGGCATGTGAGATGGCAAACTGACAGGGGAGACCACCCCCAAATGTGGGCAGCAACATCTGCTAGGCTGTAGTCAGATGAAATAAAAGGGAGGAGGAGGAAGTCTTCCAGCTCAGACTGTGGCATGCTGTCTCTTTATCTGTCTGTGTCTGTCTCTCTCTGTGTCTGTCTCTATGTCTCTTCTGCTCTGTCATGCTGTCTCTGCCTCACCTCAGGTCTAAAAGCAATGGAGCCAGCTAACCATGGACAGAATCCTCTGAGACTTTGAGCCACAATAAATGTTTTCTCCTTTTAAGTTGTTGTCAGGTATTTTTGTCCCAGTGACAAAAAGCTAGCACGAGTAACTGTGTGACTTTGGGGCAAATTCCTTAGCTTCTCTGAGTTCTGCTTTAGGAAATCTGCAAAACAGAGATACTCATTTCAGAGAGAGTTATTGTGAAGATGAATAAGATCGTGTATGGAAAGGCTTGAGCACAAGCCTG
>RJWT010041959.1:0-12220 GCA_004365215.1 Cuniculus paca
AGAGACCTCACTCCCAAGCTCTCCACCTAGAAACAGAACCGCATTTCATTTGTACTCATCTAGGAAGAATAGGTAGGGTAAAGCCAGATGAGTAAGAAACATCTGTTACAATCATTTACTACATTATACTTATATAGAGAAATCTATGTGGTGGTGAAGATAGACATAGAAACATTAATGGTTCCTCAAAAGTTACAAAAAGTATATGGAACAAATATTTTATGTTAGTTTGTTAAAGAGAAAATGTAGCTAGGAATCAGAAAAAGTACATGCAGAGATAATCCGTACAGTACTAGACTCAGAAGGGTGTGACAATTTCTCAACTTGTAACACTGCAAAAGCTTTGTGCATCTGTGTATTCTCATCTCAACTAGTATACACAGGACGACAGATCTCTTGATGCTGGGCAGCTGCAGCTCCCAGCCACGATTGCATATACAGACAATTCCCATTCTTCAGTGTCCTGTGTGCTCAGCTACTGTACACAGTACGTGAGGTGTATTAACATACTTCAACTTTCACTAGGCTTATCAGGATATAGTGCCATCACTGAGCGAAGGCCTGCTGCTCTACGCTGTGGCTGAAATTCTCTAATTAAAATTACTGTTCACTGGCTTAGATATCTCAGTTACACAGAATTATTACGTGTAATATTGGTCTTTTGTTTTGAAACAGGGTCTCAATATGCAGTTCGGGCTGGCCTTAAACTCATTATGTAGTAGGCTTGGCCTCAGACTCACAGCAATTCTCCTGCCTCAACTTCCTAAGCGCTAGGACTACAGGCATGTGCCACCATGCCCTCCAGTATCGGGTCTTTCCAAAACCCTAACAAAAAGAATGTATACCCACAGTTCCTGTTCTGCACACAAGAACTCAATTTACATATACATCACAAAGTGTCCAGGTATCGTGGTGGCGGGGGGGCGGGGGGAGTTAAAATAGATCTTCATCTACTTTAAACCAAATGTACTCAGAAAGAATTTTAAAGTCCAAAGATCAAAAGTGAAGGCAAAATAAAGTCTGCGTTACGCCACTCAATGAGTATTATAAAATTACCATTCTATTTTACAAATAAACTTTCCTTTGTTTGGGATAAGCACATTTTACAAATATAAGTTAAATAGGATTGCCACGACCCATGCGGCTCTTGAGGTTCCTTGGGTAAAGGACCCCAAGAGGATGAAAAATAAAGAGACAAAGCTGGGGTCAGGCGGAGACTTTATTCTCCTAATGGGAGGAAAGGAAGTAGCCCCTCACTGCAGGGGCGTTTATTTATACCTTTTAGCAACTTAATGTCACATGACACCGTTGTCCTAGCAACCCACTGTTGGGACTGTCTTGGGGCTTGGTGTTCTCTGGGCTGAAGGAGCTTCATGTTGCTTTCCCTGGGCACTCTTTGTTCTTGGGATGGCCATGCTCCAGCCTTTGCACATGTGGTCAATTTCCAGCTTCAAGGCTCCCAACATAAGATCTCTAACATAATTTACAAACCTGTGCAAAAATCTTGACTAGCCGTGAGTTGTGTGAGGGTCGAATTTGCAAATATTCTCTCCACCACTGCTTAGCATACACAAGAAACAAACGTTCTTTCTCTGCAGTCTTCTGACGCTCCAAAGCAAGCTGGGAATTTGAAAAGATATTTTTCATTCCCGTGACGACCACAGCACCTTAACTACCAGCACCCCTACTTTCTATGAGCCCCAGTGCCCAGCTCAACCAGCCTCATCCCACACTCACTCAGGCCCATTTGTCCCCACCCAGCAGGCCAAGTGACCTGGCCCTCCTAGGACAGAAACCGTGAGCAGGAAACCCTGCTCTGTCGCCCTCACTGGCAGGCTTGCGTGGCCCAGCTTCTTATCCTCTCCCCACTGAGTGTGTCCAGGTCCTCCGTGTGCTTTCAGACCTTCCCCACCCCAATCTCTCAGCCTAGGGCAGTGCTAATCATGCTCCACATGATGTGCTCCACCACCTGATACTCTGCTTACTGATTCATGTTTATCATCTTCCCACCAGAATCACACTCATCATTTATCTGCATTGCTGGGGACTGAACCCAGTGCCTTTTGCACAGAGCTGCATCCCAGCCTACTTCGCTTTTTAACTTTTATTTTGAGAAAAGGTCTCATTACATCACTAAACTACCAGCCTGGGCTCAATGTGCAATCCTGCTGCTCAGTCTGGAATCCAGGCCCAAGAGAAGCTGTCTGCCTCAGGCACAGCTATATCCCCAGTTTCTGGAACAGTGCCTCATGTCTTTCAACATCTGCTTAAGAGCAGTGAGTATTTCCGACTTAAAAATTTTAAACCAGGTGTGGCGGTGCACACCTTATGCCCAGCACTCTGGGAGGCTGAGGCAAGTCTGACTCGAGCTAGGCAACAGAGAGCTCTTGTCCAAAAATTAGTAAAGATTGGGGTGGGGTCTGGGGAGGTAGCTCAGTGTAAGGCCTTGGCCAATTCCCAGCACGGGTAAAAAAATTAACAATGGTGTAATTTTAAAGAAAAAACTTTTAAATTAGAAACAATTTATATATTAGAAACAGCAGAATAAACATATGTTTTAGTCATTAAAGAGAAAATCTGAAAGCAGAAACATAAGAAAATGTTTATGAAACAATGTCAGGTCTAATGACAACCCTAGGGCTGGAGATGCAGCTCAGAGCAGAGTAAACACACAGCACAGGCACGGCTCTAGGCTCCATCCCCAGCATCAAGAAAAAGCAGAAGTCATTTATTCAACAGTATGCTAAATGAAACAAATTAACTATAAAAAAGTAGAACCCAAATATTTACCATATATATGTGTTTATAACGTCATTCAAACTATCAGGTACATGTCTACGCGTACATGTGCATGTTTATTCCGGCTGAGTAACACCAGAGTGGCTCCCACCATACACAAGCCAGCATGCATCGCAGGTGCCAGAGATTAAGGGAGACAGAGACCGAAACGGGGAGGGAGGAGAAGCTGTGCCGGAGGTAAGAGGGGCTGGCGACCTACACTCAAGAGACAAAAGCCTGAGGCGCACAAGGGCGTGGCGTGCCTAGCAGGCACACGGCCCTGGGTCTGCCCCAGGTCCACCCCCCAGGGAAAGGGGGAGTAACGAATGCAGCCGAGAAGCAGCACTCAGTGAGCACCCCCAACAAGGCACAGAGCACCCTAACTGGAAACCAACAGTCCCTGCCAGGGTGGCAGCCTCCCCAGCCCGAGGACGGTGAGTTCCCAGAGCCTCCCAGCCTCCAGGAGCACGGGTGCAGAGCACAGGGCAGAACTCAACAGCCTGCGCCCAGACGGGGACCACGTGAACGCACACATCGGCCCCAGGCCAGGCCACCTTCTACTGCCTCTCCCCAGTCAGGTCTGTAACTCTTGTTCTAATACTGGTGGTGTTCAAATATTCATGCCTTTCCCAAACAAGACTACAAATTCTTCCAGAAAAATCATTTTTTGGAGACATGGTCTCACTATGTAGTTCAAGGCTGGCCTTGAACACTCAGTGATCCTCCTGCTTCAGCCTCCCCAGTGCTGGGATTACAGGTGTGCACCACCACAGCTGGCTGAAAAATAACCTTCAATAAGACACGTGCTTCTTTTCTTTCTTTCTCATCCCTTTTGTTAACCCATGAATGCTGATCTAAAAAGTAATCAATGATAATTATTTGAAAAGAATACTTTCCGGATCAATGAAGACAAATACAAGGAAAACTCAAAATCACTTACCTGGGTGTTCACTACTTCTTGAGATAGTGTTTGATTAAGTGGGGGGTACATTTCAAATTTTATATTTAAAATTCCCACAGAAACTTTTGATTCTGTGCCTAAAAATATAAATAAATATTCAGAATTTCACAGGTTTCAATACTATGTATATTTAATCAACTAAAGTCTAACAAAAATAATTGAGAAACAGTAATTTTCTCATTTAAATGGAATAGATAATATTTGACATTACATTTGATATTATTAAAAATAAACCATTTCAAACTAGTTTTTAGTTTTTACAAAAGCATTTAGTGTAAGGAGATTAACTATTAACTTTCTAGTCACATTTTAAGGAAATTTTCTGATCTGATTTGGGTTTAACTTTTATCTTCAATAAATGTAATGCCAACCAGGCTTACACTAAATACAAAGCCAAAGCAACAGTTAATATTTCATTTTGTCTTCATAAAAAAAGGTCAGAAAGCATTTATACTCCTTGTCATACAGAGTAGCGCCCCCACTACTTTCTTATTAACACATTAACACACATGAGTACAAATTTTCAGTTGATGCCTGGGCTTAAAGAAGTAGAAAACACACTGTACACAAGAACTTTTTAGTATTTCCTCACTAAATTAGTATATGTTTATTTCTTGGTCATTAATAATTACTATGTTAGGCCTCATTTTGAAAACAACTAGGAATCTAGCGGGTTTGTTTGCTTTTTGAGACTGGGCCTCACCATGTAGTTCAGGTTGGCCTTGAACTCACTATGCAGCCCAAGCTGGCCTCAAACTCGCAGCAGTCCTCCTGCCTTAGCCTTCTGAGTGCTGAGATTACAGGCCTGCACCACCACACCTGGCTGGAAATCTGTTTTGCAACTAAACCTCCTATGTAAATAAAAATTGTTTCTCTACTTTCTATGTAAGGAGAAACATATTCTGGGTCTGACTTAAAATTCCTAAGGCCGTGCAATTTACTGGTTATGTTTAACGCGTAAGTTCAAAACTCATGTAGTTCTATTAAAAAATAATTTTAAAATATTTATGTCATGCATAAATAATCGGTAGTCTTCCCTTTTCCTTCTGCCAGTGAAGGTGCACTGCAGGGCAGTGAGTGCGTGAGCAGGCAGTGGCGCTAAGATGCCCTGCCTGGGCCCTGGGACTGCTGCTGCAGCTTCTCCCAGGAGGCAGAGACCAACTCAAAGCACTCAGGTCCCCTGGGTGGACAGAGATGCACTGGGCTCCCAAGTGTGAGCAAGAGTAGGCTTTTGTGTGTTTGTGTGTATCAGAAGTCTTATTTTTCTGTACAGACATGTATTTATTAAAAAAAAAATGAAAAGAAACTGAAAACTCTTCCAAGTTTCTGTATTAACTTTCCAGAAAATAATTTTTTTCATAAAAAGGCAGACTGACTGTGAAGTACTGCACTAGCGTTACTCTTCAAAATCTTCCTTAAGGCTGCAATCAGAATTCTAATGAAATCCTGTTTTCCCTCTTGGCTGGTTTATAAAGCCAGTGTGAAGGTATGACGTGTGTAGACTATGCTTATATAAAAGTAACAGTGATAGCAATCATCATACCTACACCCATAAGTTCTACCGTCAGACTGGTCATTCCATTTTCTGAGCCCAAAACTGATCGCCATTCCAGAAAATACGATGCTACTAAAGTGGTCTCACCAAAAATATCTGTTTTGATTAGCACCATATGAATTGGATCACTTATTGATAACATTGTTGTTGAATCAGCCATTCTAGTTCCATCACCTAGCAACAAAAACAAAAAAAAAAACCATATTGCATATTCTGTTAGGCCAATGCAAAACAATACTTATACTGAAAAGTATGTGAAAAAATATTTATACAAAACCAAATAGAGTAATTTGGTAGTGTCATAGGAAGCACGCCAGTCTAGCAAAAGAGACACTTCTTGTTTTTATCACTAACTTCTGCAATGATTGGCAGAACTGTAACAGGTTATCCAGTTACTGCCAGCATGTGTTCTGATGAAAAAAAAATCTGTTCTTTAAAATAATTACCTAAAATATGTGCTATTATAGTTTTAAAAAATCAAATATGTCAACATTCATGTTCAAACTACTTCAATTCTTCAAGATCCAGAAATAATCACTGGACTATCTGCACAAAACTGAAAGATCCAGCACTCTGGGTACAGCAGTTTACCACGTTAATAACCTTATTAACTTTTTTTGCTATTGGGGATTGAACCTTGGGCCTTGCTCATGCTAGGCAGGCACTCGACCACAGAGCTACATCTCCAGCCCTTTTTAAATTTTAAGTTGCTCAGTCTGGCCATCAACTTGCAATTCCTCCTGCCTTAGCCTCCCAAGTAGCTGGGGTTATAGGCATGTACCATCACACCCAACTAAAAAAAAACGTAATTGGGAAAAACATAATAAGCTTTATGAGTGAATTACACTATTAAATCTAAAATTATAAAGGTTTAGTTCTGCACCTTTGATGAATTTGATGCACCTTTGATGAATTATAAAGAGCTCTATATTGACAATTAAAATGTACAAAATGCCCTTATACTTTGATGAATTTATAAAGAGCTCTATATTGACAATTAAAATGTACAAAATGCCCTTATACACATTTAAGTTACAGAACATCACAAATCTAGCCATCCTTCATGAATGACAAGGGCCTGTCTCATTCTCCACTACATCACCACCATCTGTTCAACATGGTAACATGCACGTTATAGGCATTTAAGTATTTCCTACTAAAGACCCAATAATTAAGACAGTGAAAAAATAATTTTCAAGGAAAATTAATTTGCAAGACAGCATAATCATTTAAAAAAAAGTAAAAAATATCAATGGCAGAGAGGGACAAAAAACTAGAGAGAATCTTTCATTACCAATCTTTACTTAGAACAAAAGTTGTATTTGTTCCACCATAAGCCTAAAAAAGATCTACTCAATTAAATGATCACATTGGTCCTTACCTAAGTTTTCTCTGTGTACTTCAAGTAAAAAGCCATCGTGAAAATCTGGTTCACAGGCACATGGAACAGGTTTAGAACGAAAACGCTGGTTCCGATAATGTAAACATAAAGTAAAAGTTGAACAAACTTGTCCTGGTAAAGGCTCAGGTTCTTGAAGATGTTCCAAGAAAGCTTTTCCACCCAGAACCTGAAGGTAAAGATACCTCCGTGTTGGATCAATATTAGCTGTAAAGTGTAGCAATATATATGAGGAAACTGCCAAATAACTTCACAAATGTGATCAAGACATTAGGAAACAATAATTTGACATAAATAAAAGCAAAGACAAAAAAAAAAGTAACAAATTTACTTCATAGCAGGATCATTTATTTGCACTCTAGAAAGAAAAGATATACACTATGCTATTCTGAGATTCCATCCTGACTACTTTCTCCCAGCAAGAAAGGAGTCAGAAGAACACCAAAGTCTATGTTTGGTTTTCAGCAGCTTATAAAACATTCCTTTACTTCAAAAAGGCAAGTGAGACAATTACCAACTTAGTGGTAAGTGTATCAGTTAGATAATTATGTTACCATTAAAAAAGCAAAGCTGTACAGTGTTCATAATGTATTAAAACAAAAGATCAGTGTTCTTATTTTTTGTATTTACTGTACTATGAGCTTTTCTTACACACTTCTTACAAAATAGAATCTACGTTTTAAATTAACCACACACAAAAAAGTAAGGACTTCGTTTTGGAAAACAAAAATGAAAATCTTTCCTAGCAAATACCAAAAACTGCAATTTCATCAATATACATTAGTAACCACCACTAAATTAACGTTAAAAAAATACATACATACTTTTTTTTAAGGTTGATTGCTTATCAAAACCAACAGGCTGTTTTGGAGAAGCAGTGAGTTCTTGTTCAACACTGTCCTAGAAAGGCAGCAAGAGAAAAAAATTAGGAAGCAAAACTTTCAGTTAGGTAAAAAACTTCCACTGGAACTAAGTACAGTAAGGGCCTTTCCAAAGTCCCTTATCTTCTTAGCATAAGTAATGAAAATAAACACATCCAGAGAAAGTGGTACAATTGGTCACTCCTACAATCTAACACTACGAACTACACTGCCTTCAAGCCTTGTACCCACAGAACACTCAAAACAAATTCTTAATGCTTTAAACAAGATTAAACGTTCTCTAAGTCTTATGTAACACTTGGACTAAGATTCTAGCATGAACTGATTTAGTAAAGTGACAGTCACACAGCAGAGACTGTTATTAGGTCAATTTTTATGGCAAAATAGCTTCATAAGCCTCAGAAACCAAAGAGCAAATCCTATATGCAAATACTTACTCCCTAGTGTACCAAAGTCCACCCTATTTTTACCTGACACTACCAGGTATTGAGGTCACAGTTTTCATTATTGCCTCATTTCAAAGGAGGACCTACTTACTGTGCACTGAGAAGCCATCATCGCACCACTGACCTCGTTGTATGGAAAGATTTGAGAGCTCTTAAGCAGTCTGTTATTTCCTCAAGGAACTTAATGAGTGTAATTTAGAAAAAAAAAAAAGCTTAAGGTAAAAAATTATAGGACAATATTTGTGAAAAGGAAGTTTGTTAAACAGTGAACTAATTTGGTTAAAGTACATATATTTTTTAAAAATTGCAGCCCGCCTGGCAAATGTGAAGCCCTGAGTTTGATTCCCAGTACCAAATAAATAAATAAATAAATAAATAAAATTGCAATCCTAGCCAGGTGTGGTGGTGCACACCTGTAATCCCAGCACTCAGGAGACTGAGGCAGAGGGATAGAGGTGAGTTTGAAGCCAGCATGGACTATACAGTGAGTTCAAGGCCAACCTGAACTACACTACAAGACCTTGTCTCAAAAAGACAAAAAAATTAACAAATAGATAAATAAAATTGCAGTCCTAGAGTATAAGAAGAGAAAATTTTGTCACTGCAGGGACAGAGGTATGTTACATAACTCAAATTTCAACGATACACAATACTAATTTCCATACTCAGGACATTACTACATAGAACGACCCTTTTCACACTAAGAGAATAACACCAAATCTAGACCCTATAAACAGCGTCTGTATACGAGCGAATACTTATACTCTGACTTTCCCCTAAAAGATTACTCACAGTAACAAAATTTAGTTCTTTCATCACATCATCAATGATTCCTCGACGCCTAAGAGCTTTGATCAAATCTTCTGTTGACAGGTGTTGTTGGTCTGGCGCCAGTTCTTCTCGTATGGTCTCCGCCAGGATTTCCCTTATCCTGCCGTGGACATCCATCTGCGCACAGAAGTCCCGTTTACAATGCGCAACCTGACAGAGCAGTCAGTACTGCTCCTCCAGTTGCGGGCTTCTGCCCAGAACGGCAGTGGTCACCATCGTTGAGTGAGAAAGAATCAACTTTTAAAAGATGAAAATGTTTGGGTAAAACTTCTAGAAATATCTTCTACCGGTTATCTGCCACCCCTGCTGCCCTTTGCCCGCAATACTGGGTCAAAGCCAATCCCCGGCGAGCGGAGCAGCAGGATCCCGAGCACAGCCCGGGACGCAGCGGGTCCGCCCCGCTAGCTCGTTTACGACGCGGCCTTCTCGCCCGAAGGCCGGAGGCGAGATGCAGGGAGCTCCGGACGACGGTCACTGGAGCCCGACTCGACCACTTCTCGCGGGCTCCGCGAGGCTCACGCGCCCTGGTCCCCGGCCCCCGGGCCCCGCCGCCCACCTTGCTCAGCTGCTGCTGGATGAGCTGCTTCAGCTCGGAGGCCTTCTCTGGAGGCAGCGACATGCCGGCGGCCGCCCTCGCACACCCTCGCCTCCAGGTGCCCCTGCCCCGCCGCAGCGTCGGTAGCACACCGCGCAGCTCCGGGGGCCGACGCCGCGTCAGCCCGGCGGGGCGTGAACGGGCCGCGGCGGCGCCAACTGTTTTCAAACGGGCGGACGCGGAGGCCCCGGGCTGCCCCTGCGCCGCCTGACCGTCCCCGCGGCCGCCAGAGCCCCGTACCACTTCTTCCCGCCGCGCGCCGGCAGGCTGTGGGTCAACCCTGGAGCGGCGCCAAGGGAATGGAAGGACCCCGCGCCGCGCGGAATTGTGGGACGCGGCGCGCGCGGCCGGCCTTCTTGAGGCTCCCGGGGACTCGCGGGAGCCCGGCCGCAGGCTCCGTGCTGGGCTCTGGTGTCCTCCCCAAGGCTGTCGTTCTCCTCACGCCAGGGCTACGCTCCCCTCCCCGCCGCGACCATGTTCGTGCCCTGCGGGGAGTCGGACCCCGACCTGTCGGGCTGCACCCTGGTGCTGGTGAGTCCGCTTGAGCCCGCGCCCGCCGCACGTCTCGCGGGGCCTGCGGGGCCATCGGGAAAACGGGGGAAGTTGTCGGTGGAGGCGGCAGTCCAGCTAGAACCTTGGTCGACGCTGTAAATAAACGTCCGCAAATGGTAGTCTTAGTGCCTGCGAAACTCAGCATGTTTGATACAGGCACCTCATACGGATATTGGGCGGGACATCCCTGTACTTTATCCTTGAAAGTCCATTTTCAGATCGTTTTAGAGCCAACCCTAAGCTAGCACGCTATTGTCATTACGGAATATAAAAGTAACTTTTGTCCGCAGCACTCGCAGCGCTGTTGCAATTGCATGTATTTAATCATTGTTTGAGCGAACGTTTTATTGTGTGCGAACATGAGAAGAGTAGACGCTTGTCCTAAAAGACTCTGCAGTCCTGTTGGAAACGCTTGTAATCAGTAAGACCAGTAAATACTAACAGAGAAGTTAAAAGAGGATACAGAAAGGCCCCGGGGTAGTTAAGGAAGTGGACTTTGAGAACGACGCATGGCGAAAGCAGAGGCACGAAAGCCAGGGCACCTGGAGACTGCAGAGTTTGGAATGACACATTGAGACAGAGTGGACTGACTGTAACATCGCAGAACGCACTGTGTGGAGTGGTGTAAGACCAGAGAAAGACACAACTATCACTTTATTCATTAAATATCAAACAGGAAGGTGTCGGTTTGGATTTAGTGAGATGTAGGTTAGCAGTGTCACCTGGGCAAGGATACCAGTGGAGTGATGGAGAAAGAAGCCATATTGGAGTGAATTGAATAAGTGAAAGAAGAGGAGTTAGAGAGAGAATTCATAAATAAAATTCCTGTTTCTACTTTAGTAGACAACTGTTGGAGAGTTTTGGCTCTGTAAGAGAATGAGAGATGAGGTGGCAGGGGAGTCAAGGGAAGATTTTTTTTTTTTTTTGAGGATCTCACTATGAAGTTCAGGCTGGCCTCGAACTGACTATGGCCTGAAACTCACACTGATACTCCTGCCTCAGTCTTCTAAGTGCTGAGAATACAGATGTGCACCACCACATCTAGCAAGGGAAGATTTTTTAGATTAAAAGATAGAAGTACATGTTTATGTGCTAATGGGAATAATCTAATAGAAAAAAAGATGGTACAGATGAGTCTAAGCAAAGTAGCAAATCTGTGAGGAGGGAATTACAGCAGGTAACCAGGGGTTTGGTAGATGACAGCAGTGAGAAATGAGAATGTGCTCTGGAAACAGTTGAAGGCTAAAATATGGCAGTTGCTGGAAAAATGCAGAGGAGCTCATTAAAGAGATACTTGGGAGATAAGTCCTTAAAAGTCATATTAGATACAGTTGGTAAAAGAAAAGGGATAAATTTAGATAGTAATTGAATACATTATGTTGCTCCTCTGTGAACTATAAATGGAAAACAAGTTTGGGGAAAGTTTAGTTTTGTACCTGTTGTATGTGAGTTGCCTGTGGATATATCCACATAGTGGGCTCTGTAGCTCAGACAGTTGTTGTGGGATATAGATAGGTATCTGGCATTTTGGCTTTTAGGAGTCACAGGAGAGTGAGTATGTGTGTGTTCAATGTGAAAAGAAAGCCACTGCAGCCTCTGGGAGTGGGGAGAGAGACTCATCACAAAGCAAACAGAAGGAAGACCAGGAATGCTTTTGTTGATACTTTTGTGCTGGCTTTCTCACTTCCCGGAGTATTCAGAGTTTTCTCTGACTCTCTTCTTTACCTCCTTCAGGTCTGTAGTTGTGACTTGAAGTAAACTTTCCTAGATCACCCTATTAATAAGGAACCACATACACATGCATGCTCACAGTCACTGCATTTCTCCTCATAGCACTACCACTATATAGTTTACTATTGATTTTATTCCAGGTAAGCTCCCTCATTAAGTTGGAAACTCCACCAGGGCAGAAATTTTTGTCACTTTCTTTTGCTGTATCAAAGTGTCCATACCTAGCTATGTACCTGAACATAGGCATTTAGTACTCTTGCTGTAATCATTGTCTGTCTGAACTTTTCGATTATTGTTTACCTTTCGATTATTGTCATCAGTGTAAACTTGTTAAATTGCCACTAATTTGCTGCCTCATGGAATGTATCTTTTGTATATTTCAGCCAGCAGTATCTGTTGGAAATGTTGGCCAACTTGCAATAGATCTGATTATTTCTACACTGAACATGTCTAAGATTGGTTACTTCTATACTGATTGTCTGGTGCCAATG
>RJWT010041960.1:0-12226 GCA_004365215.1 Cuniculus paca
CCCAATTCGTATGTTGAAGCCCCAACCTCCATTACCTCAGGATATAACCATATTTACAAAGAAACTCTTTAAGGAGATGTTACTTGAAAACGACCTCTTTAGGATGGGGCGCCAATCTAGTATGACTGGCATCCTTACAAGAAAAGGAAGGGACATGAGGTAATATGGACACAAAGGTCATCAGGATGTGGACATAAAGTATCATCTGGAAGCCAAATAAAGAGGCTTCATGAGAAACCAAATCTGACAGCACCATGACATTGGATTTGCAGCCTCTAAGATGATAAGAAAATTAATTTCTGTTGTTTAACCTACAGTCTGTGGTATTTTGTTGTAGCAACCTGTGTTGGTCCATTTTGTGTTGCTATAACACAATACCACAGACCAATTTATATTAAAGGGAAATTTATTTGGCTCATGATTCTGGGGACTGGAAAGTCCAAAAGCATGGCAGCAACATTTGGCAAGGACCTTCACGCTGTGTCAAGCCATGGCAGAAGATGAGAAGGCAAGAAAGTGTGCTGGTGAGAGGGCAAGAAGGAGCCCAACTTACTTTCACAAAAAAAAACCCACTATGGAGATAACTAATCAGCTCTCAAGATAGCAACATTAACCCATCTTCTGGTTCTACCCTCATGATCGAATCAGAATCCATGTCCCAACATTGTTGAAACAGAGATTAAGTTTCTAATATGTGATCTTCAGGGGATACATCCAGCTATCTCACAGTTCTAGCAAACTGAAAAAGAGAGTGTTATGCAATGAAGTGATATGACCAAATGATGCTGAAAAGAAACCAAATAAAGTTTACAAAGAAACCCCAAAAAATAAAAAAAAAATGGTGGGAAGAATATAATCATATTTAACTAGAATGCTGAGGACATGATGGAATACAAGTTAAAGTGCTAGATCCTGGGACTAAATGACAAAGGACTTAAATTCAGGGCTGAAGGAAATGAACTTTATTTAGTAAACAATAGGGAGGCATTGAAAGTGTTGGAGGAATAGAATGGCATGAGAATTCATAAATGGCAGAGCATAAGATAGTTGTAGAGGGAAAGAAGAGATGAGGAAGCTATAGCAAAAGTAGGAAAGAAAAGGTCAAGAGAATTTGAGTGACATGAAGATTAGCATGAAGAGACAGACAGACCTCAAGAAAGAGCAGTAATAGAATTTGACGTTAAAAAAAAAAGCCTGAAACTGATCATTTGGCTGAATTGAACTTCAAATTGTATTACTTTTTTTCTGTTAAAATTACACAAATCCTTAAAACATGGGATTGGTTTCAACCTGTTGTAGTTAAATCCTCTAGCGGGGTCATTACTTGGTGTAATTTTCTCTCCTTGATTTGTTTTTGAGGGAGAACAAAAGGGGCAGGGTGTCTGAGCTCCCAATTCCATATTTCAGAAAGGTTTTTCCCCTGCAGAATGAAACATCTGCTTCCCATCATTCCCAGATGTGGCAAGCTCTGCAGTGGAGCCTGGGGATGAGATGCAACAGCTGCATCTTGGCATCTCCTGTGCCAAGAGCTTCTGCCCATCTTCAGCCATGCGGAGGGTACCTCAAATAACTCTTCTCTCTTCTCTCTTTTCTCTTTCTCTTGCTTGCTTGCTTCCTTGCTGTTTTTGCTTGCTTTTGCAATACTAGGGATTGAATCTAAGGCCTCAGCACTGAGCAATATCCCCTGCTAACCACTACCACACTACTTTTAAATTTTTTTGTTTTTAGACCAGGTCTTGCTACTCACTCAGTTGCCCAAATGGGCCTTGAACTTGCAGTCTTCCTGCCTCAGCTTCCCAGAGGGCTGGGAAATACAGGTGTGGAAAACCAGGGTCTGGGTTCAGAGATTTGGAGCACTATTCCTACCATTTTTACAGCTTGTTCCCTGGAGACTGACCTCCAGTGCCTGCTCTTTGACATAGGGGAATGAAGGCTAAAGGTGAAACCAGACAAGAATTTCCTTGGCAGTATAATCTAAGCTTCTTTCCATTCCAAAAGGGAATAGGATGAGTTCACTGTGCAATATAAAGTGAGGATAAGATGGGAGGGAAACAACAAATTTCACTGAACAATACGACATCATGGTTAAATAAAGCGAATTTTACTTACTACTTAGCAGCAAGGAGCAGTCACAAACTGGGAAAGTTATTGATGCATGTGGTCCACATGAAAGCATTTTGGATTAGAGGAGAGCACTGGCCATTCACACTGGAGCGCTGGGGGCAGATTCGGCTTCCAGCTATTATGCCCACAAGCAATGCCCCCTCAGCACACTTTCCATACACAGCCTTTTGGGACAAAAATATTCCCTGAAAATTCTTGGCTGAGCAAGTGATGCCTTAATCCATTGTACTATATTTGCAAGTGTTTCTTTGTGCCTGCTATGAGCTCCTTTAGGTGCTAACATTAGGAGGGGGAGCAAAACATGCATAAAACTTGGAGCCATTGTGGTATCGATAAGTATATGCCAATAGTGAATACAGACAAAAAGTAAAAGAAAATGTGAAATTCGTAGTAGGTTAGATGGTGGTAAATGATATGCAAAACATAAAACAAGCTCTAGGATTGGGAAAAGTTGAGTAAAGGAGCTGTGTTTTTATCTGAGGTATTCATAGTCATCCTCCCTGAACAGATAAAGTATAAAGGATTAAGCAAAGCAGGTGTTTAAGAGAAGTGTGCTCCAAGGATACGGAGCAAAGACAACAGCCATGAGCCTGCCTGCTGGACTCCAGGATTATTAAAATAAAAGTAGCTGGAAAGGAGCCAGGGAGGAAGCATGGGTTAGGAGTAGGGCATCATCCCATTGGCAGACCAGAACACAAGGGTATTGTCACTCATTTATCTTCTACACTGAAGGAAAAAGAGAGTCCCAAAGACAGGAGTGCCTCAGTGGCCTAATATCACTGAAGTTTCTCGACAACTGTGCAGACTGCTGGGTTAACAATAGGCCATAATATCAAGGATCAGGATGGATTGATAAAGACACCATCTCCTTAGAGTGATGACAGGTGCTTGAGAGGTATAACAAAAACAGTGCAAGAAAAGGATTTGGAGCAAGAACAAAACCAGTTTACATCAAAGTACAATTTACAAGGCAATCTGTATAAAGCATGCTCAAAGTGCAATTCTTTTTTTTTTATTTTGAAGGAATACAACCAAATGAAATAAAAAAACAGAATAGAGTCAATCGAAACAAAACAATGAACATAGTACATGACTTCAAAGCACGATAAAAGGAAATCAATAATGGCTACCATAATGCCTCTTGTTATTTTCAAAATCACTGCCCATACTATCAGGCATAATAAAATCAAATGAAATAGAACAGAATAAAACCAATAAAAACAAAACAATGAAAGCAATACAGGGTTTCAAAACAAGATAATAGGAAATCAATAATGGCTGCCATATATTTTTTTATCTTCAAAATAGATCGTCACACCATCAACTATAATAAAATTAGACAAACGAAACAGAATAAAATGAAACTAAACAGAACAATGAAAATCATACGAGTTTCAAATGACGATAATAGATTAACAAAGGCAACTGCCTTCTCAAAGTGCAATTCTAGAGATATGAAAATTCCACCTGTCTTTGCACGTCAGAAATCCTCTTACTGCTCTGTTTCCTAAGTTTGGGGAGACACATGCAACTCTTCTGTCCTTTCACAAGTGAATGGTTTGTTCCCCTTTACTTTTTCCTCAGCTCTTCGAAAGGAGTTTCCATTTTTGCAAGTCAGTGGCATTTTTTTTCTACAGAAAATGCTGAGTAACAGACTTTGGAATATATGGGTGAACCCAATTTGCTTTGATTGCATATCCCATAGGCTTGTTGTGATTATGGAAGGTGGAGGGAAACTTGGTATGACCCAAGTATATGGCTACACCTAATTTTTTTAAATGTTATACCATCACACAGAACATCTGGTGGAATTCAAGATTAAGTTACAAATGGTTTTGAAGGCCAATTACTGAACAAATGATGTTCCCCTTCATACAAGACTTGTAGTTTACTACCTGTAAATTTTACTGATCGCTCTAAAACTTACTTATCATAGAATCATTGATATACATTACAATTACATTGAACTGAAAGGGTAGACAGTATTTTGTTGTTGTTGTTTAGGGTGAAATAAAAGTAAAAATCAGAAGTGATAAGAATGTAATAATTGCTTCCTATATCTATGATTATCTTCCATCAGGGAAATATAATATGTCACATTTAAAACCCCAGTACTTGGATATCACCACTGTTAATAATAATAACTATCATTTATTGTCCCAAATATTTTATAAGCATTATGACACTTATTCTTCAGATGCTGCCTTCGTTTATCTAATGAGTAAGATGCAGTTTAGAATGCTTTAGGTAACTTGATGGAATTTGATTAATCTAAGCTGTGGATCTGAAATTCGAGCCTAAAAATTCCAAAACATTGTTATTCTTAAGCACATTATGCTTCATTAATTTACATTTTGCTGAAATGTATATTTCCTTTCCAGTAGGAAGGGAAAATTCTAACTTTATCAACTTCTTTAGGATGACATTGTATTTCTTGAATTTTCTAGTTATAGTTTGGCATAAACAATGCTCCCATTTTCCCACACATGGTTGAAACTATGAACTATGTGATATGTCTGATGACTCTTCATTCAAATATACCTTCCAGTCATCAAACTGGCTTTCTCAAGACAAATTTACTTTTACACAAAGAATTTCAAAAAAGAATGACACCATTCTATAAGTATAAAACATGCTCCAAATACACAAAATACATAGAAATATAGACATTTACTTTGCATTTGTTTTCAGTGGCCTTTAAAGAGATCATAAAATTTTAAAAGTAAATACAATTTTCTTTCTTTCAGTAGTCTCAGTTCTCAAAAATTATGTCAAATCTACCCTGACTCAGAAGCCGTATAACGGGTATGTATATTTCAAGAAACCCCACAATAAGACTATGTTTTAAAGTAGATATTGAAAGTTTTTACAAAGAATATAATCATTTCTAAGGGGAATATGGAACTATTTTGCAAATTTAGCCAAAGAACAGTGTTTGATTTTTTTATTTTACATCTACTAGCAACATTAGGGAATGATGACCATAACTATGTCATGTATTTTTAAATGAGACTCTAAAGATCATTTCAAATGTTAGTCACTGTAATAGCAGAGACTTCAACCCCCACTGTCTCTTGGATATACATAATTTAAATGAAGTTTCTTTAAGGGAAAGAATAGCTCAAAACAAAATTCTCTGCTAAATAAAAATTACTGGGCAAAAAATTACCATATTTCTTTCTTTTTTTTATTTTAAAGAAAATAGGACAAAACAAAACAGAACAGAATGAAAAAAGCAAAAGAAAACAGTACAGAGTCAAACATAATATAGCATTTCAAAGGAGAACACTGCAAGCTATACAGGTTTTCAAAACATAACAACAGGAGATTAACAATGGTCCATATTTATTTCTTTTCACTTTTTTTTATTGGTAATGAAATTCACATTTCTCACTGCTACTTTGCCCTTATCTTAGTAGTGACTTTTGAGTGATGATGTGTGCTTAATTTTACTCATTTTTATCCTTTTTCATTAAAAGCACGAACATGTCTTAAAAATAAATCAGAAGGAGCAATAAATAACTATACATAAAAATATTTAACAACCCAGAAAATGAAAAGTACAGCTTAAATTAAAATGGAAGCAATTCATTTATGCAACACAATTTATATATCCTATTATTGTTCTATTTTGTCAGGGTAGAATATTTCCCAAAATATTTCTATAATGTGGTTTATAATCAAAAACTCTGATAATGGTCCCAAAGGAAAGCAGAAGTTTCTTGTCAAATTAAAACAGCATAAGAAAGATAGAAGTTTCTTTTCAAGCTAATAGTCGCAATTCTTATGGTAATAAATAGCTCTTCATTTATTTGTTCATTGATAATTTTATTTTCTCCCCATTTATTAAATGCCTTGCTGAGTTACAAGAACACAGCACTGAACTCATAATCATTGCAGAAAACACTCAATCTTCCCAGTAAGACAAATGATGGTACCGTTCAACAATATTAAGTGCAGTCAGTGTAACAAATTGAGCCTATGTAAAAGGAACCCTTATGCAAAAGAAGCAATCTGCTTCATACTTTTATCTTTAAGTGTCCATGTGTTTGATGATAGTGGTTCCATCATTTTGTGCCTTTTGATAAAGATTGCAATAGTTGGACAAAGTTAAAAATATCCACAATTGTAAGTATTCAGTATTTAAGTTATGTTGAATTGTTTCTAATTTAAACATAGTTGCAGCTTCCCTTATTAAATTAGTGATTTAATTTACTGATTTTTCCCTTATTTCTATGCATAGCAAATATCTGTATTTCCCTATAAGTTATTTGACCAAATACAATGCTAAGAAAAAACATAGGAATTAATGATTACTGGAGAGTGTGAATGAGTCACAGTTCATGTATGTGCACATCAGGTGAGGTCAGGTGTCTTGGATGTGAGTTGCCTCACCTTCAGCCCCAATTCCATCTAATCATTAGCAAAGTGACATTTCCTATCTGGATGTTGTCATTCATAAAACCGCAATGCAATTTGATTACCGTCATTTGAACAGTGTTACGGAGTTTATGACACTGATTTCAGAAATTATTTGCTGACTCATGTGTTCACAATGTCTTTTACTTTCAATGTTTCCTGAACTTCTTAAACAAACTGTACAAGCATAAATATATTTTAAGAACACAGTAAAAGCAAAGGAAAGCAAAACTTAATTGATTTTAGGTCTTTTCAAAATAAGCAGAATCATATTCCGTCTGTAGTCATTACTCATTAGCAACGATTGTTTCTGTCAGCAGATGACTTGGAATTGAAGAATTCAGAAGAGTAGATCACAAAATCTAGTGGAAGACATCTCCTGTTTTCACCCTAAATGCCAAAACCTTTTGAGTCCCATTAATGTCTCTATGAGACATCATACTGTCTTCAAATCGACTATATGCCCCCGAATCATTCATGTGGCATTTTGTCTTTAAGCATGAATGCATTGCTATGTTAAAATCCCAAGAAAAAAAAAACTGTAGAGGTCACAAAGACGACCGGTGATAAACACACTCCTACTTCCACTATCCATTACACCAAGTGTATGGAGTATCTGGAGCTAACTAGTCTTATTAGACAACAGTGGAAACCTTGCTGCATACTGATTAAATAGGACACTTTCTCGTGTTGGTCCTAGGTAATACTGGTTTAAAATACTAGTTTAAATACTGTTTAAAATACTAGTTGTATAGCTCCATAAAATCCACCATCATTTTCCTTAACCTACTTGAAACATTAACTATTTGGTGAGGAGGTGTTACAATTATTGCACTGTAACCAAGGAACGGTCTACTTTTCTTAAACAACATAACCAGAAAATCCTTTATTTATCATCTAAGAGACATACACAACTCTTACGATACTTCTGAGGTTCTAATTAGAGGGCATAAAAGTTTTTTATATCCATAATGTAGGTTTCAATAGGAAGAGGGAGCTAAGTTTTTTTCTTCTTCAGCTAGGCTGCTCTGTTGATCTATGGACTGCTTAGGAAAGAACATGGTACAGTTTTGGTCAATGCAAAGTGAGAGGAAGTGTATAAGAAGTTTCCAGGAAAGGTTTTCTGACTAATTAAAAGAAAACATAAGAAAGAGAAGTTTTACCTTCTATTACTAGTCATTACTGTGTCTGCTTGTCATGCTTGGAACCTCTGCTTCCATCTTAGCACACGCAGGTGCACAAGCCAAAAACAAAACTAGCATGAATGCATTGCTATGTTAAAATCCCAAGAAGAAAAAACTGTAGAGTCACAAAGACGACCAGAGATAAACACACTCCCACCTCCACTATCCACTAAAATTAATTTTCTTTGAAAAGACTAAGAAGTAGTGAATTCTGGTTGTATTTAACCAACAATAACTTCCATATTCTCTAAGTTGCCAATATAGCTAGCCTATTCTTGATTTTAATCACCATAAAAAGGATTTCTTAAAGGAAGTTAATTTGAATAAGAATCAGATCTTTAATTTAAAACTTAGTGATGCAGCACAGAAATATAAAGAACAAAGTTAAATAATTGATGTTTGTACACACATATATACACATAGTAAATCTTTCTCTTAAATATACAATTAAATACAATATGTTAAAAGCAAAATGAAACATACTGAACATAAGACTAGAGTAACTCTTGCAGTGTCTTCTTGTAGTGAAGACAAACAGTATTTTCCAGTCTATATAAATGGTAGGAAAATTATTTATTGCCTATGCATTGCTTGGACTTTTTTTGTTTGCCCATTTGTGATTTTGTATTTTGGGTCTCCTTCTATAAGATTTCTGGAAACCTTTAGGAACTAGAACTTTCAAAGACCCAGGCACTTGGTAGTTTTTTGATATCTAGGTGCCTTGCTTCATTTTTTCATCACATTTTATTTACCAAGTCTTCCTATCAATAGGAATGCAGGAGAAAAACATTAGGCACTGCTCTCAATATCGCAGACACTGAAAGATGCAAACCGAAAAAGAGAAAGTGATGCACTGACTTCTGAAAACAAAAGGAACATTGATAGCCTTTAGATAACCAGACAGACTCATGACCAAGTTCATTTAGCATCCAGTCCCCTCTTCCACTGGCCACAGAAGAATGAGCCAAAGATCATGCTATGCCAGTAAGTCCATCAGAAACACTCTAGGAATCCCTGCCAGTCCCAGCAATGCTAGGAGAAGCTCCTTTATCTTACCAAAGAGTAAGTCTCTGAACAGTTAGCGCAGCTCTATCAGTTACACAAAGGCTGCCCTTGTCTGCAATGAGCTACCTCACTGCTAATTGAAAAGCACTGACTTCTGCAGCCTAGCCTTGGGTCTCCATAGGTCATCTCTCTCCTTCCCTAAAAACTGTGGGTGCATCGTCACAATCCTCATGAAAAGCATTGATTCTTACTCTTTTATTCTCAGTTTCAGAAATGCATACCCCAGTTTCAATAGCCTGCAATGACTGTTATGATCACCACATCACCACCTCTTCTTACCACTGCAGGAAGTTCACATAAACACAAGAAATTCAAGTTTTATGTCACATATCCAAACTAAATCATTTCTCTCTCTGGGAAAGTAGGCAAGTAAGGTTGCCCAAAATGAACTATGGAGGATGGTCAGTATGAAAAGTAAAATATAAACATATATGCCCCACATAGGCACGGAGATATAAAAATAACTACTCCCATTAGTGATATAGCCTATGCTCATAGATTATTGA
The DNA here is from genome assembly GCA_004365215.1 of Cuniculus paca. Taxonomy (NCBI): domain Eukaryota; kingdom Metazoa; phylum Chordata; class Mammalia; order Rodentia; family Cuniculidae; genus Cuniculus; species Cuniculus paca. The sequence goes on from RJWT010041960.1 coordinate 9,299, forward strand.
AATTCTGCTTTAAAGCATAGAAAGAAAATGAATAGTGACCAGTATTAAAGTAGTACAAGTCTTCTTAGAGAAAAAAGAAATATTTGTAGTTAAGTATTGTTCTAAGCTCTGGCTCCCAGACCTTTGGGTAGGGTGGAATGAGTACTGAGATTCTGTAGGTAAATCCCTCATGATATCCAAAGGCACCAGGGCCTATCTCAGAAACATCCCACACAGAAGCCCAGCCCTTGCTAAAAGTGACCTGAGACCCAAGCCATTGAAAGAGCAGATTTTCAGAGCTGGAAACTGACTATACGTGGAGAAACAAAATGAGAATCCTTACCTGACTCCAGATTTGGTGGGGTCAGACTTGATGGGGTCAGGCTCCCAGGGGGTTGTCTTCTGGGCCTCATTTGTGTCTGGCACAGATCTCACACCTAGGACCAAGCCCTGGAAAGAACTTCAACATGAGAGATGGAGCAGTTGCTTAAGAGGGCTACAGGACCTTGTAGTCCTTATTTCCAACCAGTTTTGTCTGGGGAAAGTTGTTCCAGGAAACTGGGACATGGATTTGATCAGCCCTGGAGTTAAGATCTTGATGATTCTAATGTGTAGTTCTCATGGTAGAAGCCGTAACTTACTTGTTTATTTATTTGTTTATAAAAAGACCAAGAGATAGAGGAATGGGGAGAAGGGAGGAGCGAAGGGAAAGAAAAAAGAATTAAAATATGCTATATACATGTATCATCTCCCCACGATGAATGTCATCAATATATACATGGAAGCATGTACCAATAAAAATTTAAAAACTAAAAGTAAATAGAGTTATATCATTTGAACTCTGGTTCCTAACTGACATCTGTTCAGTTTGGCACAGCATCCACCAACATCCCAGGAAATACATCTAGCAAGACCTACCTTCACTTTTTGAAAATAATAATGTAGCAACTTCAAATTGACAGACAAATATTTGCCAAAATGTAAAGGAAATTTTATGAGACACAAGATGAATTCAACTGAATTGACAGAAAAAAAAAAGCTATATAGATGTAACAAAGAAGACTGTTGCCTGGATAAAAGAATCTTGCCTATATTCATGCCATCTTGGCTTCTCCCTAAGAAAGACAAAATGACTACCAATTTCAAAATTAGGCAGCTATACTTTCACTCTGAGGTACAACATTTTAGAAATCAGCCTGTCTCTTCTCCACCTACCGCTCTTCCTAATTCTCACGGGATTGTACCCATTTAAAACTGTATTTCCAAGAAAGAAATCTGGAATGGAGGTGGAGTGCATGGAGCAGTGAGCAACTCATTTGTGGTATCGTGCAAAGTGGATTCATAATTAAAGCACTGTAGGCTTCCACCTGAAAAGTGTCTACTTCAAAGACATTAGATTTAGATGTTTATCTTGCAGCCTGAGGCAGTAGGAGCATGTCTTCTGTCAGAATGGTATTGCTGTAACTGACCAAGATTCAACTTCTGCAGAGTGCCCAACAGGGCGCTTGCTCTTCAATACTAGGAAGACAGAACTAGAGCATTACAGACATCTATAAGTTTTGATTACAGACAATAAATAGAGAGGTATTTCTCTTGATTTAAGCAGAAGAAAGGGAGATAAAGGAATAGCAAGACTTCAAATAAAAGAGAAAAACTTATGAAACCTCAGGAAAAGAATATGCCTTTGAAAAAACATAATTCAAGAATAAAAAGATAATCCTGTGCAGTATACAAGAATTTTCTTCTGTAAGGCAAAAGTTGCAATACATAGGGAATCAAACAGGCTGATATCAAGGAATAAGATGAAATTGAAAGATGAATTTTTGTTGAATTGACAAAAAAATTTTAAGAATAAAGGAAACTATGAAATCAAACAATGCAGATCAAAACAAATGAGCATACAAAACAACTCAAAAGATACGAGGATTACTGTGCAACTAAAATTACAATGACAAAGTGCAGAACTTCAGCATGTATTTTTAAAAGTAGAAATGGCATGCAAAATTCTGAAGCAGTGATTTCAAAATAAACTCTATAAGTTCCTCCACAATAAAGAGAGGAAAAAGACAAAGGACCAAAAATGGGGAGAGGCAGATGTTCGATCTAAGAATTGTAGCTATTTCCAAGGATGGTAAAAAATGAATAGATTAAATCCTAGCAAGAGAAACAATCATGGCACTCCAGTAGCACAATTGGATAGCACGTGGTACTTATCAAAGAAAAGCCATCATGAAAATGATAATTACAGAACATTTTCTGTAGCTCAAAGGTAAAATCCTTTTAAAAGTCGATTAAAAAGATTCATTTTGTTTTGAATAATGTTAATGAAAGTAAGCCCACAGATTTATAAATTCTGACAAAAATACGAATTATGAAGAAGCATATCATTCCACAAAGGATCGTACTGAAAGCAAGCAAAATCTCAAATAAGATTTCCAATAAGAAAGAAAATTTTTATGAAGACATGTTGCCAAGCCATTCTTATTAAAAACTGTCAAATGTCACAGAGGACCAATACTTCCACTTGTTCTCTGTGGATTAAACAGATTAGTTATCACGTTTCAACACAACAACCAATTCTCTATTTCCTTTTAACTCTACGAACTCGACTTGGGGTCCATGACAAATCTCTTTCCAACAATTTTGAGCTGATAATAAGCTAGACTAACTGATGGCTAAATTCCAGATAATAGCTCTTCACTTGAGTTTCATTTTATTTGGATTTGTTTTTCATACATCAAAACATCATGGACCCAAAGTTTCCCTTGTGGGTCAGAGGTCACAAGATCCAGGATGCAATAGTGGGATTTTCCTGAGACTGTTACTAATTAGCTGGAGACCACATGTATCAGGGAAATAAAAACCAGAAAGGGCAGGAATTCTTATTTAGCTTCAGGCAGTGAAGCATTGGATACTTTATATAATATTCTTTACAAGAGACAGGGTTTG
>RJWT010041961.1:0-12223 GCA_004365215.1 Cuniculus paca
TTTATACAAAGACTTTACCCAATAGTCATGAGCCACGTATACACTTGTTATTGGCTAGCGGCGCTGTCAAGCAAATACATCATATGCGGAAGCAGGATGCGGTCGCCATCTTGGCTTACTCGATGGGAGGGGGGAAATCTGGCGCAGGCTTTGCTCGCCCTGCTAGGCCGAACCCGGAAGATGGCTCCTAACAACTGGGGGTTTCAATTTGTCAGTTTCCATTCCCTTCATGGATGAGGATCTGATCAATCCTTGAAGCCTATGCTAGCAGCCTGTGTTAGTCAGGACAGTCAGTTTCTGTTTTGGAGATATATATATATATATATATATATATATATATATATATATATTAATTTGATAGGGTTTGGGTCGCTCCTTCTGGGAACTCCCAAGAAAAAAGATGATCAAATCAGCATAAAACAAAATTGTTTCAAAAAGTGATTTGTGGCACCCCAGAGACCTTGGCAGCCAGCGGGATCATCAGTTGCCCTTCCCTCACACCCAAGACACATTGGAGGCTGACTGGATCATCAGACACCTTCCCCCCACAAAAGACCTCAGCAGCCCACAGACAATCAGTGACCTCTTCCACCAACTGCAGAACCTTGGTGGGCTGGTGGGAACCTCAGCAACCCCTCACTCACACAAAGAACCTCAGCAGGCCTGTGATAGTGTGGTGAGTTTTCCCCTCAAATAGAGGACCTCAGTGGGTAAACAGGAACAACAGCGAACCCTCCCCACCAGTGGTAGGACCTTGGCGAGCCCAGTAAGAATGTGGGTGAATTCTTCTTCCATACAGACAACACCAGGTGGGTTGAGGAGAGCACTGACCAGGCCTCCCCCAACCCGAAGGAACTTGAAAGGGCCTATAAGACCTCAGTGACACATCAGGGTCCCAGCTGAGGTGCACACTATAGCCAGGTAGATCTGGCAGCCTGGAACAGCCTGAAGCTACAGTAATAATAGGAGCTAAGGGTTGGCTTACATCAATACTCCTAGGCTAGTCAGCCTAGGAAGAATATAGGTCTCACTGAACAGGGCCTGCAGGAGGAACTCAGGTGACTGGCTGCTTCTCTTCATTGTGGGACCCAGCAACTGGAAAAACATCACCCATACAGTGGGACCCTAAGTCACAAAGGACAATCAGTTGAGACTAGTGGGGTTGAAAAGACCAAAATTTTTACCCAAGTAGTGAAAATGACAAAACGAAAAAGCAAAATGCCATCTCAAATGTCCAGTCCATTAGGAACAGGAGACATTGAAATAGAGGACAAGTCATACACCTGAAATTTCTGAAAAGATAGCAAGTGAAATAAAGAAACATATCTATGAGGCTATAGAGAAAATCAGATTAGAAATCATCTCTCAAGTAAAGAAAAAAATGACAACCTTAATAAAGGAGTTGTTCAGCATAGCTAAAGAAGACACAGATAAAAAAGCACAAGAGCATGGGAAAATGACAGAAACCTTGAATGAACAATAAAGGAAAGAAATAGAATGTATTAAACAATTTCAAAGACATACCCAGGATATTAAAAATTCCATTGAAATGGAAAAACTGTTTGAATGAAGCTGAGGATACACTTTTGGACCTTAAAGACAGAATTGCAGTTAGCAATCATGAACGGAAAGAACTTCTAAAAATAGCAAGGGATCTTGAAATAGCAATTCAACAGCTTCAAGATGATGCAAAGAGAAACAGTATAAGACTGATAGGCATCAATGAAAATGCAGGAGTCAATGAAAATGACATAAAAAAATCTATTTGTGAAAGTAATAGCAGAAAATTTCCCAAACATGGGAAAAGAATCAGATATACAGATAAGTGAGGCATGTAGAATGCTTAAAACAGTCATAACCAAAATAAATCACACTCAGACATATAATACTTAAGATCCCAGAAATTCATCATAAAAACAATACTAAAAGCTGTTAGAGAAAAGACACAACTCACCTATGAAGGAAAGCCCATTAGAATCATGGCAGACATCTCAGCACAAACTGGCAAGTCAAGATGAGCTTAGAGTAAAGTATTTCAAGACCTGAAAGAAAATAACTTTCAACCCTGTTATGGTTTGTATATAGGTGACCCCCCACAAGCCTCATGTAGTCATGGAAGCAGCTGAATCTAGCATTTGTGATTGATTCATTGACTAGTGCTGGGTTTAGTGCTGGGTTTATTGCTGGGATTAGCACTGGGATTACTGGTGTAAGTGCTGCACCCATCCAGGGGTGGAACCTGCATACTATATAAGGGAGGGAAGAAGGCATGTTTTGGGGGGGGTCTCTTTTGCTGCTCTTCTGCTCTGTTTTTCTCTTGCTGCTTGTGAGCTGCCATGAACAGCTGCCCCCTCAGCCATGTCACCCTGTTTTGGAGCCAACTGGATATGGACTGAAACCTCCAAACTGTAAGAAATAAACCTTCCCTTCCTTAATTTTGGGTGTTGGGTATTTTGTCTCAGCAACCAAAGAAAAGAAACCAAGACAAACTCATATTGATGTACCCTGCAAAACTCTGTTTGAAAATTAGTGGAAAATAAGATACTTCCATGACAAAGAACAACTGAAGAAATTCATGTCCACCAAACCAGCCCTAGAAAGAGTACAGAAAGATATACTAGAGAGAGACAAAAATGACTACAATTCCCAGAACAACAACAGAAAGAAACCACCAGGCAAGGAAAGCAATTAAACAAGGGGAAAAGCAGGAAACCAACAACAGGAAAATAAAATGACAAGGTTAAGCCAGTATATATCAGTTATATCCATCAATGTAAATGGCTTCAATTCACCAATTAAAAGAAATAGATTTGCAGAATGGATCAAGAGACAGAATCCAACAGTATACTGTATACAAGAAACATCTGAATGAAAAGGAAACTCATAGACTAAAAGTCAAAGGATGGAAAACAATATTCCATGCAACAGGATCCCCCCAAAAAACAGGGGTAGCTATTCTGTTTGCAGACAATGTGAACTTCAAACTAAAAATGATCAAAAGAGATAAAGAAGGTCACTATGTACTTATTGGGGGAAAATTCAAGAGGAAGAGCTAACAATCATAAATATATATACATCAAATACGGGAGCACCCAACTGTATAAGACAAATACTAATAGACATGAAAAAACAAATATGCAATAACACAGTTATTACAGGGGACCTTAGTACCCCATTGTCACAAAAAGCTAGGTCAACTAGACAAAAAGTCAGCAAAGAACAGAACTAAATCAAACGTGTGAACAAATGGACTTAGTAGATGTTTGCAGAGTGTTCCATCCAACAACATCAGAATACACATTCTTCTCAGCTGCACATGGGACATTCTCTAAAATAGACTATATATTAGCCCATAGAACATGCTTAAGTAAATGCAAAGGGATTGAAATTATCCCATGCATATGATCTGACCATAGTGCACTGAAATTGGAAATTAATGGCAAAAGAAACAGCAAAACCTACATAAACACATGGAAATTAAATAACAACCTCCTGAACAACCAATGGGCTACAGATAAAATTAAAGAAGAAATTAAACAATACCTACAATTCAATTAAAATGCAGATACAACATACCAAAACCTGTAGGATGCAATGAAAGTGGTCCTAGGAAGGAAATATATAGCAATGAACTGTCACATCAGGAAAACACAAGGAGCACAAATAACCTAATGCTACACCTAAAGCTTCTAGAAAAAGAAGAGCAAGTCAAGCCCAAAGCTCACAGAAGAGAGGAAATTATAAAGATCAGGGCAGAAATTAATACAATTGAGATTAAGAAAACAATACAAAGAATTAATGAATAGAGAGTTGGTTCTTTGAAAGAATAAACAAAATTGATAAACCTCTAGCCAACCTTATCAAGAAAAAGAAAGAAAAAAATTCAAATTCATGCAATAATTAATGAAAAGTGTGAAATTACTACAGCACCCATGGAAATTCAGAAGATCATGAATACCTACTTTGAAAATATTTAATCACATAGGGTGGAAAACCCAGAGGAAATGGACAGATTCCTAGAAAGGTATGAATTACCAAACCTGAATCAAGAAGATACAACAATTTTGAATAACCCAATATCAGCTTCGTGCCTTGAAAATGTGATTAAAAACTTACCAACAAAGAATAGCCCAGGTCCTGATGGATTCACAGCTGAATTCTACAAGAAATTTAGAGAATATTTAACACTGATACTCCTCAAACTCTAATGAAATTGAAAGGGAAGCAATTTTCCCTAACTCATTCTTGGAGGCAAGTATTACTCTGATACCAAAACCAGAGAAAGACCCAATCAAAAAGGAGAACTATAGGAGTATCTCCCTAATGAACACTGATGCAAAAATTCTTGATAAAATACTAGCAAATAGAATGCAGAAAATTATCAAGAAGATTATATACATCATGATCAAGTGAGATTTATCCTGGGAATACAGGGATGGTTCAACATATGCAAATCAATAAATGTAATACACCACATCAACAGAGCCAAAGACAAAAACCACATGATCATCTCAATAGATGCAAAAAAAGCTTTTGATAAAGTTCACCACTTGTTCATGATAAAAATCCTACAGAAAATCAGAATAGACTGTCTCTACCTCAATTTGATAAAAGCCATCTATGACAAACCAACAGCCAACATCATACTAAATGGACAAAAACTGAAAACTTTCACTCTAGAATCATGAACAAGACAAAGATGTCCACTATCACCACTCCTATTCAATATAGTTCTGGAAACATTAGCCAGAGGAATTAGACAAGAGAGAGAAATAAAAGGAATAAGGATAGAAGTGGAAGAAGTTAAATCATCACTATTTGCAGATGACATGTCACTCTACATAGAAGACCCCAAAAACTCCATCAAAAGACTACTAGACTTAATAAGCAAATTCAGCAGTATAGCTAGATACAAAGTCACCACACAAAAATCAATAGCATTCCTGTACACGAACAACAAACTCACTGAAAGAGAAATTATGTAAATAACACCTTTCACAATAGCATCCCAAAAAAATGAAATACTGAGGAATCAACCTAACAAAGGTTGTAAAAGACCTATACATAGTTGGGCATGGTGGTGCATGCCTATAATCCCAGCATTTGGGGGGCTGAGACAGGAGGATTGCTGCAAGTCTGAGACCAGCCTGAGCTACAAAGTGAGCTCAAGGCCAGCCTGAATGGCATAGTGAGACTCTGTCTCAAAAAGACAAATAAAATAAAATAAAATAAAATAAAATAAAATAAAATAAAATAAGACCTATACTTTGAAAACTATAGTACTATAAACAGAGGAGATTGGAGAGGATGTCAGAAAATGGAAAAATATCCCTTGCTTTTGGATAGGAAGAGCCAACATTGTGAAAATGGCCATGCTCCCAAAACTGTTACACAGATTTAATGCAATACCAATCAAAATGCTATCAACATACCTTACAGATCTAGAAAGAACATTCCTAAAATTCATTTGGAACCAGAACAGGCCTAGAATAGCAAAGGCAATCCTGGGCAAAAAAGGCAAGGCAGGAGGCATCACAATCCCTGACTTAAAATTATGCTACAAAGCTACTGTGATAAAATCAGCATGGTACTGGCAAAAAACCAGACCTGAGGATCAGTAGAACAGATTAGAAGATGCAGACACAACTACAAAGACACTCAGTCACCTTATCTTTGACAAAGAGGCTAAACATACTCACTGGAAGAAAGATAGCCTCTTTAATAAGTGGTGCTGGAAAAATTGGCTATCCACATGCTGAAGACTAATATTAGACCCATGTCTATCATGATATGCTAAACTAAAGCCAAAATGGATCAAAGATCTAAATATTTAAATAGAAACACTAAGTCTACTGGAAGACAAGGTAGGTAGAAATCTTGAAGACATAGAGGTAAGCAAAGAGTTCATGAACAAAACGCAAACCACATGGGATGTACTTCAACGAATCAACAACTGGGATCTTATAGAAAAGTTTTTGCACTTCAAAAGAAATCACCAACAGAGTGAAAAGAAAACCCACAAAATGGGACAGAATTTTGGCTAACTATCCCTCAGACAAAGGACTTATATCTAGAACATATAAAGAACTAATATCAGACACCCCAAATTCAAAGACCCAATCCAAAAATGGGCATCTGAGATAAATACACACTTCTCAGATGAAAAAATACAAATGGCAATAAATACATGAAGAAATGTTCAACATCACTGGTCATTCGAGAAATGCAAATTAAAACAACATTGAAATTCCATCTCACTCCAGAAAGAATGGCTGCCATCAAGAAATCAACCAATAACAAATGTTGGTGGGGGTGTGGGGAAAAAAGAGCACTTCTCCACTGTTAGTGGGAGTGTAGACTGGTGCAACCAATGTGGAAATCAGTGTGGAAATTCCTCAAAAAACTAGGATTGGAAGTCTCATTCAATCCAGCTCTTCTCTTTCCAGGCATTTTCCAAGAAGAATTGAAAATGTCATGCCACAGAGATATATGTATACCCATGTTTATAGTAGCACAATTTGTAATAGCTAAATCTTAGAAACAACCCAAATGCCCATCAACTGCAGAATGGATAAAAAAGATGTGGTATTTTTATACAATGCAGTATTACTCAGCTATAAAAAAGGATAATCTTGAGGCTTTTATAGGTTAATGGAGGCAATTTGAGACCATACTCATAAGTGAAATAAATCAAACTCACATTTATAAATATCATATTGTCTCTCTAGTGTAAAAAAATAATGTAAACAAAAACCAAAAGAGTAGTAAGATCCAAAATGTACAATAGATATTGTAATAATGAAAGAGAAAGAAAATGCTTGAAAGGAAAGAACAACTGGGATGCAGAAAGGTGAAAAAGAAGAAAGAAAAACATTATATGTATGTAGGTATACATATATAAATGTACGTATGTATGTGTATACAAGATAGATAACTATACAAGTAGTCTCTGTTAGTTCATCCAAGAGAACAGCTTGTGCTGTCATTGATTGATCATTTTTCATGCCTAGATCTTGTAACCTGAACAACTACTTCTAAGATAACAATATGCAATATATAAACTAGTGTTAATTTCCTACTATGTTTTTTGAAATTCTGTATCATTTCTATCCTTTTTTCTGTTTTGCTTTTTAAAACAAAAAATCTCCAAACACTATGAAGTTTATTAATAAATTTAGATAAAAGAACAAAAAAAGTGATTTGTGTTACAACAGAGTAAATGCAAAAGCCTCACAGCCACCCTGTCACCACACATTTTAACTGGAACCCAACGAAAAGGGACTGCTTGGAGAGAACTCAAGACCTCCTCCACCACCTGCTGGCCACTGGCTATAGGGTTGCTTGAAAAAAAAGATCAAATCTGTAAACTAAAAGTCAGATATTTAGGATTTGGCTTAAAACAGGGACTTTGAAGCTTAAGTACAGAGAAAGAAGTAATTAATTGGACTTTGGTAGAAACTGAGGCCTTCAAACAAAAGTGTTTTAACCTCAGCTCTGGCTCTAGGAATCCCAGATGTGACCCGCCCATTCAACCTGTTCATTGATGAAAGACAGTATGTTGCTTCAAGGGTCCTAACTCAAATAGTGGGACCCTGGAAAGGCCAGTTGTTCACCTGTCTAAGACTCTGGACTCAATATAAAAAAATGGCTTCCCTGTTTGCTGACTAAATATTACCCACTGGATATACCCCTTTTGAAGTCCTGTTTGGAAGACTCCCCCCCCGCACCTTTCATAAAATGTGTCCAGGGAGACCTGCACCATTTGGAAAATATCGCCTTGCAGGAGCAGCTTGTTCAATTAGGGGAAATTTTCTCTCAGATACATAAACATATAGCAGAAAAATCACCACTGACCCACCTACCCATACTCACAGCCAGGCAACATGGTCTGAATTTAAAATTAAATCTACTTACTTTGACCACTTTCACTGCAGTAAAAATGGCAGAATTCCACCCCTGGATCATCACTCCAGGATCCAGAAAGCCTATCCTGATGATTGTTGGAAGACTTACCCTGAATCAGCCCCTTTGAATACTGCCCTGAAGAAACAACACCCTCAAAGCCCTGCTCTCGTCACCCCTGGAAGCTGACGAGTCAACACATGGCTGAAGATTGAATGGACATCATACACTGCAATACCTGTAGCCCTGATGTACTGTTATTCTGTGGAATCCCTAGTCTTTTTCCTCATGTTAGTCTTGGTACTTGCTATTGGACTTTTGACTATGTCCCCAAAAGATTGGGGAATTCCAGAAAATGTTACCTTTGTTCTTTTCTATCTTGTTGTGATTGTTGGACTGAGTACCCTAAACTGTCTGTCAAAACTGTAAAATGGTTGCCATCCTTGCCCCTTGGCTATGTATACTGGAGTTACTCCATTTCACCCTTGCTTGAAGGGGAGGACATTGGGAATTCCAAGTTCACCTGGGGTAGGGGGACACACAAGATTTCCTCAACCACACTAGATGGGATCCCCATCTGCCTACTATGACTTTATTCTTTGATGCCTGCCGTGATGAAAGGAGTAATGATTATTACACAGGCTGTAGTGACCTGAGCTGGGAATGAATTTACCGAACCAACAATAAGTATGCTTGTCAAGGCTGGCAGGAACCACCATATGTGACCTAGGGTATATGTATGGTAATCTGCAAAACTGTTATTGTAATGTTTGGAGATGTGCCAATGTATATTGACCTGGAAGAAAAAAAACCAAAGAGGGCTAAATAAATGGAAGGGCCCTCCATACAAGGGAAGGCCTCCCCTCTCCCAGTCTCTAACTCTTAAATTACACAAAACATGCCTATAATCCTGTTCAATATCCCTAATGACACCACCTGGGCCTTGGGCTGCCTGATGTCATCTAAGAGGATGACATTGGAAAGGATCCTTCAATGCCATTACATATCCAGAAAGTTTCTATCTCTGCTATTCAGGTTTCCATTTCTAAGATTTTCACCCACTATGGGCTCTCACATATCAAGAGCCCTATCTCAACTACTCCAAACCTGTTAAAATTAGTTAATGGGATTCATGCAATCCTCCATCAGGTTGATCCTACCTTAGGCAAAGACTGCTGTCTCTGTGCACCACTTACAACCCTATTACACTGGGCTTTGGGGCTGACTCTCGATGCATCCAGGTTCAGTGTTACTCAGTCCTTAGTGGTTTGACTCCAAGCCTTTCCAACCCAGATAACAGGAATGCTGCATGCTTCCTGGGATATGGAGACTTTCAAAATGTGTCAGCTAAGTGTATTAGCTTAAGCCAACCCAGTTCCTCACTCCAGGCAAATGTTGGAACCTTTTGGTATTCTACAATGGGGACTATCATGTGTTTTCCCGCCAGAACGTGAACCTCTGTGGTATTGCTTTTCTGGTCCTGGATCCGAACGCCTAACCTGGTAACTGGGACCCTCTGATTTACTCTGGATCCTGCCAGAAACAGGATAAGTGTTTCTTCCTGGTGGGGATCCCTGGAATTTCTCCCTTCATTCCCTTCATGGGCAGGAGCCTTGCTCAGGCTGATAATTTCCCTCATGTTAGTTCTTCATAGGCCCTTGTATGATTCAATTTCTGATCTGTTTTTTATCTAAACAATTTGAGGTCACACAATACCAATTTCTCTTAAATACCACCTTCTCCTATCAGTTTCTTAAAGCTGGGGAGAAAGAATATCCCCTATAAAAACAGGGGGGAATGTAAAGGATATTTAAAAACTTAAGAGTCTAACACTATATCGAAGGATGGGACGGGCAGGCCCAGCCCATTCAGACTCAGCTAGCCTCGGCATTCCAACACCAGCTGCAACTTGTAAGATAGGTTTAACTTGGCCAGAAAGTACATCTTGCTGTGCTAACTTGCTTCAAGGACAGACTGCCTCAGTTAAAGACAATGACTGATTCTTCCTACTTGCCTAAGACCCTGACTTTAAGAAACCCCCAACTAAACTTGCCTAAAATAAATCTACCTAACAATAAATGACCCAGCCTATGTAACCAATTATAAAATAACCTACTATCAGTCATTTGTACTTCCCACATATATAAGTGTCTGTTTAATTCCAAGGCAGGTCTGGTGATTTGGAACTTAGTTTCCCCCCGGCCCACTAGTGTAATAAAAAGTTGCCTTCCAACTCTTTGATGTCTGCGTGTCTTCCTTCTGATTCAGTCCGAGTTTTTCCACATTTCCAGATTCAGTGGTATTTACATTATGATGCCACCTTTGAGGCAGTTCAAGGCCTTGCTGAGGGACAAGGGCATAGCAGACACTCTTGCCCATGTGAGGAGTGCACACACTCACAAGATGCAGGAACCTGGACTGTGGCAAATTTGTATTGATCCTTTGCTCCACTACCTTGAAGCATTTTCCTAGTAAATTAAATCTTTTCTTCATTTTCCTACCTCATTTCTGGAAATGCAATGTCATCACTTGATATGGAGTTTTAAGTTAAGTGCAAGCTGGGGGATTCATAAAGAGTTCCAGATGTAACAGTGATGCAGACACCCCATGAGGACCCCTTATGTTGCCAGGGAAGGAACAATGACACCAAGCCCCAGCTTCCATATAAGGTCAATGCCACACTTCTGCTGTCCTCCAGCAAATGTTGAATACAGGAAGAAAATGTTAAACATGGAAAATCCTTGAGGGAATGACTTGGGTGCATTTATTTCTTAATTTGTTTTCCCAGAAGTTTCAGACAAGGGCTTATGTCCATTTTTAGTCTTAGAGGGAAAGGTCCAATTAATCAAGAACTAAAGGTCTATAAGAGTAAAGACAGGCCAGGAACATCCCTGAGTCAGAATCATACCATGATCACAAAGTCCCTTAAATGTCTGTAGTTTTCTATAACAAAGGTCTATTTTATTTTTTAATTAATTAATTTATTTATTAAATTTTATTTTGGTTCAAGCTATATATGCATCATGGGTCAACTGAACTCTTATTTGTGTTCCCTTCATCCTGGAACCCAGAATGATGAAGGAGCATCTATCTGGAAATAATCATATTGCAGAAGGAAAGAAACATTGTGAGTTGCTTGCTGGCTTTAAAGCTTCTGGTTATAAGAGACTCATGGTAATCCTACTGGAATTTCATTGAACAACCCAGGCCATGTAGCCGCACCCAAAGTCAACAGGATGTGTTTTACCCTCTTGTCAGACAGCTTGCAGGGAGGGGCTCTGGAATATTTGGAAAGACTGTGTTAATACAATCTTCCACACCCAAGTGTATAAAATATTTAGTGCATGATACAGCTACATTTAAAATTACTAAGAGAATGAATAATACACTAAACGGTCCTGGTAAAATTGGTTAATTATTTGGGAGAGAAAAATAAGAATAGATTATTATTCTGTGACATACACAAAAAATGGGATAGATTAGAGCTAAAAAACTGAAAGAAATACAGGCTAGTAATTTATAATATTGAATGCTAAAGGCTTCTTTTGATGTAAAACCAAAGATGGAAACTATAAATACCAAGTCTATGACAGCTAACTGTAGAAAAGTAAAATCTTCCATAAAAAAGATCATAACAGATCTCAAAGATAACCACAAAAACAGTAAAAGTGCAGCCAGCCCTCTGTACCTGTGAGTCCCACATTCATGGATTCAATCAATGTGGATTGAAAATACTGGGGTGTGTGTGGGGGGGTGCGGAAATGCAATTATATTGACTACATGCAAAATTTTCTTATCGTTATTTCCTAAGCAACACAAAATAATAACTATTTACATAGAATTTGCATTGCATTAGATGTTAAAAGTACCCCACAAGTGACAAAGCATCCTTCTACATTGTGGACAAGATCGTGGTATATATGAAGCTTTTTTACAAAGCATGTAGAAGGATGCTTTGTCACTTGTAGATTACATATAGATCACAGTGTACACAAATACTGCCCCTTTTTGTTTAAGGGACTTGAGCATCTGTGAATTTTTGGTACCCATGGGAGGTCCTGGAACCAATCCCCTACAGATTGTGAGGGATGATTATCTTCCTAATTTAAGTTGTAAGATCACTATTAAGAGTACTTATTCATCGAGAAGACAAAGAGATGTGCTCTGACTGACTATTCCAGATGACTGGTATCTGAGGGGCACTTTCCAAGAACTGCCCTCTCTCGCCTATCACTTCTAATCCATTGGTATTTTCAAAATATCAAAAAGTAATTGGCTGGCAAGCGCGAGGTCATGAGTTCGATCCCTGGTGCTGCAAAAA
>RJWT010041962.1:0-12223 GCA_004365215.1 Cuniculus paca
TGGTGAAAGTAGCAGGAAGTAGAAAGATTCAGGATAAATTTTGAAGATAAAAACAGTCTCAAGGAAATAAGAGTTATAGAAGGTCATGGATGACCCAACAATGTGTGAATTGAGTACCCACCAATGAAGCTTCATTTGTTGAACCAAGAATGAGTCTCTGGAACACGTTTTTGACATGTGCTAGGTGCTTGTGTGGCCAGAGGTTTGGAATATGTTCCCCATGAATATTCCAGTTTGATGACCAGAATACATGCACTCAGGTGAATCCAGTCTTAAAATAGTTGTGCAGTTTACAGAGATCCATGAACATCATGCCTTTTTTCCTCAGTGTGAACACTTTATCAAAGTGACTTGGCCAGTAAATAACTGGATGTTCTTACTTGAACTGGTTTAAACTGGAGGTCTGTGCCTTCACTGACTGGGTACACGCTGGGGTATCCTAGATTGTTTTGTTTTGTTTCATCAGAGTCGCTGTCCAGTAAGGTGGAGCAAGTTGGTTTTGTTTACAGTGGCAGGGTGGCTACCAGTGGTCATGAGGGTCACAGTCTTCTTTTTTACTTTAGAGGAGAGATAGAGGAGGGTGAGTCCTGATGGCACTGTTTCCAGGTCACTGTAAATTGGGTGCCCACTGGGCAATGATTTCAAAGGAAGTTGTGGTCTTGCTGATTTGTGCCAGGGGTTCCCAATCTTTCCCCTGACTGGTGCTGTATGGAGATATTTTGGGTTGCAAATGGTGATGGGAAACACTGGAGGATGCTGTTAAATGTCCTACAGTGCATGAAGCAGTCTGAAACCTGATGCCTCATGCTGACTCAAACATGAGCAACATCAAAGTTGAAGACCTGTGCTTATATAATTTAGGATTGATCTGAGATAGGATCACCTTCTTCTTAGCCTCTTGGGGGAAGAGACAGAGACCCGAAGAGTCAAGAATTCTGTCAAGGAGAGAGAAGGGGCAAACCCAAACGTGTACCTACTTCTCACTCATCCAGACTTTCCTGAATCTATTGAGCACATAGACCTGGGCTCTCTTCCTGGCCCACTGGGAGTAATTTCTCCAGGCCTACTCTTCATTCTAGCCTGTAATTGGCCTACATGTATGTTTTGCATTAAGGAAAACCTCCCTAAGTTTCATCTGAGAGAAATTTGCATGACTCTTCCTTGGAGCTTCAAACTTCTTTTAATTTCTATCCTGGAAAATGTGAGAAGACACATGGTCTTCAGCATCAAGGGGATTTGTGCAATTTCCCTAAGTGATTCTTTCCAATGGACCAATCCAGTTTGTGCCGAACTGATGCTTAAGGTTTACTTTTAATGTAACCTTCACTAAGTTACTCTACAAAAGTAGTAAACAAGCAGAGTTTGTCTTTGTGTTGCCCTTCCTAGAAACAGTTGTGGGACATTAAGTTGTTAAACTGACTTCTCTAGTTTCCTGTGAAGGTTTAGGTGTTTTATTTGTGGGGTGATATTACAATTCAAGGTCCAGTATGTCTATAGGCACTCAGTGCTGATGTAAGGGTGATCACTGGCCAAGGCCAAGGAGATCTAGTGCACATCTGCTCACCATTATGCAAACAGCCTCACGTTTAGACTATACATACTTGTTCATGACATTTTAATTTTGTTTTTACTTTCTTAGCATCAATTTTATTACTATGAAGCAGCCCTTCTCTCTTCCAAAATGTGAGTTGGAAACTAATTGCTATAGTTGGGATCTTACATATCCTTCAATGCCCATATGAGAAAGGATTGGTTGCCAGCCTGTGGCATAGTTGGAAGCTGGTGAGGCCTTTAAATGGTGGGGCTTAGTGAGAGAAAGTTAAGTCGTGAGCTCATGTCCTGGAAGAAGACCCTGTTCCCCCTCCTTCCTTCTTTTCTTCCTTTTTTCTTTCCTCTTTCCTTCCCTCCTCTCCTCCCTCCCTTCCTCTTTTCTCTCTCTCTCTCTTTCCTTTCTTTCTTTCTTTCTTTCTTTCTTTCTTTCTTTCTTTCTTTCTTTCTTTCTTTCTTTCTTCTCTTTCTTTCCTTTCTTCCTTCCTCCATTCCTTCCAATCCCTTCTTTCTTGCCTTCAATCTTTTTCTAATAGTTTCCACAAGATAAACATCTTCTGTTGTGCATTCCTGTTAGATGTAACATGTTGTACAGAATCAAAGTAACAGGGGCAGGTGACCATGTGCTGAAAGTAGACTTTTCCACATCTTGTTGATAAAATATTTTATTTCATGAAACCATGAGCCAAAGTAAATCTTTTCTACTTCTAAACTGATCATCTGAGGTATCTTGTCACAGTAATGGTAAGATGACACACAATTTAATAAACATTTTTATCCTTATCCCTGCTGAGGTAGGTTGAATCTTTAAGCTTTGTCTTATATTCAGTTGACATAATTTTCTATTGATGCTATTTCCCTGTTGCTTAACCAATGAGAAATCCACCATTTCTCTGGCTCCAAATGTCCTGTCCTTCCTCCCATGTCCAGAAATGTTGGGCAATTTCTTTCCAACCACCAAGGGAAATAAAGTGATGGAAACTTAACTTGAATTTAAGAGAACCTGAGTTTGTATGAATAATAGAATGAAAAGTACCAGTTTGAAGTTATACAGACTTGACTATTTCTTTCCAAGGCTTAAGGAATCTTCCCTGTTTCATTTTGTAAGACTCCTTACCACACTCTTTACACTCATAGGATATTAATAACTTTTCTTATAAAACTTAGTTTATGTATTAAACTCATCTAAAACTCCCAAATTAGTTGTTAATATAGATATAGCCTGAATTAAAATAGATGCAAGATGATTAGTAGGTACAAGGTAACATCTCTAAACCAGAAGAAAAATGTAAAATCACACACTGGGGACAAGGGAGGATTTTCAGGGACTTCATGAAATTCTGTATTTGTATCATCAAAACTTTGGAAAGAGAACAATTTCCAGACATTCACTCTCCCATTCCACTTCTCTCTTCCCTTCCCCTAAATGCTTCCCCCTTGCAAGACAGAAAAGAGCTTAGAAAGACACCTTTTTCGAGTATTTTTATTTGTTAGCCTGGAGTTGGAAAGAAGTGTGCTGACTAAACCAAAATCATACAGCATCTTCTAACAGGTGTCAGAGACTGCAAAACAGGGGTAATGTGCAAAAGCAACATGATAGGGAGGAACAGTATGGAGCCCCTCAGGGACAGGAACAAGAGGGAATTGTTTAAAATCCCAAGAAATGAAAAAAGACTGAATGTCTCACAGTACACAAGACAAGTGATCTCATTAGCTCATTATACAAAATCACTCACCACTCATTTGACTCTGTTTCCATCAGACTATTTTCATTCCAAGTTAAAAATAATCCACAGTTCCTAAACATAAAGAAATGGAGGAAGGTGTAATGCCAAGGACCCTGAGATACTGAAATTGGCTCTTTTCTTCCCTTTTGTTGTGAAGAACATTGACATATTGTAAGAAGGTTGGGTAGGTATCCGGGGGCCTGATGTAACATCAAAGCCACTGGGAAGGGGCTCCTGACACTCAAACTATCACTCCTATATACTCAATAGAATTTCTTTAAAAGAGGGTTTTATTTAAAAGTATAATTGTCATTCAAAATGCAGTAACAGAATATTTTTCTAAGAGACTTAGTTGAGTGTATGCTACATTAATTGTTTAAAAGTTAAGATTCTGAGTACAGATTTTAATGTAAAATTCCAGTGCCAGGAATTTTAGAGTAACAGAAGATAGAGAGAAGCATGGCATAATTTCTCCAAGTAAAGGAAGCTTGATTCCAGATAAAGGAGACAGGCACGTGTGTAGGTAGTGACACAGGAGACAAACAGCAGACAGGACAGACACAGGCTCATCTAGCCCAGTCATCTGAAATAGTGTCCCGGGCCTGAAGACAGGGTTCACCATGAGGAAAGTTTCCTTTCAAGCTCAGCTACTAAGATAGGGTGATATTACTCTACATTTCCAATCAGGCCGCCACTGTTTTCTCTTTTCAATTTCCTTCTTGAGTGTTGGGACGAGGGTGTAAAGCAATTAGAATTTCTGTGAGTAAAGACATTGCCATTGAGTTAAATGAGGAATCTATCCAAAAACACTGTCATTTGTCTGAATAGTGAGGATGCAGTTACATTCCCCTTAAGGATAAGGATATATTCTACACACCGTTGGGCAATTTCACCATTGTTTGAACACTACGGAGTACACTTATGTAAACCTGAATGGTACAGTCTACAGCACACCTAGACCTTAGGGTGCCTGTTGATCCCTAGGCCGCAGTGAGCAAAACAACAGCTTGAATGAAGAATGAGAGAACATGATACAATCAAGAGATGGGGTAAAGACAAGATGTACACCCCTACTGCCAGATTATGGTGATGTACTATTTTATAATAAACATTTTTGATATGGAGAAGGAGCACACTCTAAAATAATGATATGAAGCATAGTGTGGCGACTATATAAACCAGTAACAATGTACTTTATTACCTTTATCAAGTATTATGCACTGCACAAAATTATAGATGCTCTTCTTTCATGTTGCTGGCAATGAAGTAGGCTAGTTCACATCAGTGTCACCACAGACAGGAGAGTAATGCACTGCACTATGATGGTTGAAGCAGTCCCATTCTGCTAAGCTTTCAAGACTTGCTGCCCAGGGTCATCCACGCTAAGAAAGATGACAACTCATTCTTTCAATCTGATCTCTGAATACTGCTTACTTCTCTATTCCTGGCTCCTCTAACTCTGGAATGATTTCACTCAAGGTTTCCCAGATTTCATCTGTAGATTCTGTGTTATCAGTTATGGGAATGTTATGGCTTATGTTTAGATGTCCCCTCAAAACCTCATGTGGTCACTGATGGGGCTTTTTCAGAAGTGGCTGGATCTAGAGTTTGTGAATGATTCATGGTGCAATGCTAGAATTAAGGATGGTAGACTTAAGGGTGGGTGATTACTAAAATAGGCCACTGATTGGTTTGGTACCTGTCCTCATCCCAGTAACCTAGGCAGAATATAAAAGGTACACAAAGAAAATGCAAGTGTTCCTTGCTGTCTTGCTTGCTTTGCTATCTTCTGCCCACCATGAACTGTTTCTCCTCTGTCATATCCCTCTGCCATGCCACCCTGCCTTGGAGCCAGCAGTTTATGGGCTGAAACCTCTACAAACTGTGAGCTAAATAAACCTTTCCTCCTTTAACTTTGGGTGTCACGTATTTTGTCTCAGCAACAAGGAAAGTAAATAAGACAAGGAATAAGCTGTTTTTATTTTAATTAAAACTTTCAGTGGAATAACTATAGATTTTAGCCATTCCAATGGCTGATACTTAATTGTGGTTTTAGTTTGCATTTCCCTGAGAGTGAATGATGCAGTACATCTCTACATGTGCTTATTTACCATCTGCATTTCTTCTCCAGTGATCAGTCTGTTCATGTCTTTAACCCATTGTCTGGCTAGGTGGTTTAGTTCCTTAGTTAGTGTTGAGAGTTCGTTATGTATTCTAAATACTTGCCATTTGTTGAATACATGCAACTATTTTCTCTTAGTCTCTGGTTTATTTTCACATGGGTTTTTAAATTAATAATTTTGAGGTGGTACAATTTATTGACTTTTATGAATTGTACTGACATTCTACTTAGTAATTCTTCCAGTTGTTAAGAGTGTGGTTTTGACTTGTGAATTTATTTATTTTCCTTTCGACCTTATCAGTTCTTGCTTTTTGTATACTAAGACTTCTTTTTTGATACATACCTATTCATAAGAGTTGTTAACTGTTCCCAATGGATCAATAGTTTTATTATTATATAGTGTCCCTCTTTGCCTTTAGCAGTGTTCTTTGCTTAAAAGTCAACTTTACTGTATATTAAATATTAATGTTTATGTGGCATTTTCCCCATCTTGTTGCTTTCAACTTACCTATGTCATTGAAGGAAAACTATTTCTAAGTAGTATGTAACTGGGATTTATATCTTAATATACTCTGATCCTCTTTGTCTTTGATATATCATTTTATTTATGTTTAAGGTGATTATTGATATTTTACTAATTTAATTTGTCATTCTACTTCTTATTTTTTATTTCTCTTTGTTCTGTTTCTTCTGCTTAGTTTTTCTTGTCTTCCTATGTGGTACTTAAATTTTTTAAGGATTTAAAAATTTTTTTATTTTAAGGAGATTAAAAGAAAACAAAGGATAAAAACAAAACAAATCAATAGAAACGATATAGGATTTCAAAACAAGCTGATAGGAAATTAACAACAGTCACTATATTGCATATTGTTATCTTCAAACTAGTTCTTTATTGACTTGTTTATAATGCTTTTTATTGCTTTGGGTTGTAGTGGTTTGATACTGGTTGCTCAGATTTTCACTATACACACATGTGACATAAAGCACTGACATCAATATTTTTTTACTACAAGTCAAATTTTACTTCCACTTTCCTACCTTTGCCATCTCCAGTTGATATTGGCATTAAAACTTTTGTTTCAATTATCTAATATTATTCATGAAAACTGTGAGGAAAAATGTAGTTTATTATGTGTACTCTTTTGTTTCATCTTTCCATTATTCCTTCTCCCTTTCTGATGTTCCAAGATTGCCACTTTTATCATTTCCTTCATGTCTAAAGAAGTTTAAGGTATTCTTTAAAGCAAGATCTAGTTGCAGCATATTCTTTTTTCTTATTTATCTTATTGGTGAAAGACAACATTGCTGTATGTAAAATTACCAATTATCGTACCACCTCTTTTGACCTCTGTGATTCCAGATGCAAAAACTGTTATCAATCTAATGAGTGTTTGAGGTAATGTATCATCTTCCTTTAGCTACTTCCAAGACTGAATCATCATTTTTAGACTTCGAAAGTTTGATTATGATGTACCTGGTGTGAGTTTCTTTGTGTTTATACTATTTGTTATTTGTTTAGCTTCTTGGATGTGTAACTTTTTTCTTTCACTGATGTGGGAAGTTTTCAGTGTTATTTCTTTAAGTACTCTTTTATCTCCAATTCTCTTCCTTTTCCTGGAAATCTAATGATATGAAATATATTTTTTATTGTCAGACAAGTCTTTAAGGATGTACTTCATTTTTCATTGTTTAGTTTCTCTGTGTTCAGAATGGGTGACTTTTTGATATTTCTTAAGTTTACTGCTTTTGCATTCATTTCCCCACTCTGTTTCTCTATCCAACTAGTAGATATATTTTTTTATTTTAAAGAGAATAGAACAAAACAAAACAATAGAATAGAGTCAAACACAACATAGCATTTCAGAACAGAACACTGCAAGCAATACAGGTCTTCAAAAAATAACAGCAGGAGATTAACAATGGCTACCCTAGTGTCTCTTGCCTTCTTCAAAATGGTTGTTCATACATTCACACACAATAAACTCAAACAAAACAAAATAATATGAAACCAGATAAAACAAAAGAGTGAAAGCATTACAAGCCTTCAAATCAGACAACAAGAAACCAACAATGGCTACCGTAATGTCCCCTCTTTTCTTTAAAAGAGCTGTTCCTATCTTCTCACATATTGCAATCAAATAGTAGAACAGAGACTTAAACCAATCAAATCAAAGAATAAAAGCACCATTGGACTTCAGAACCTTTGCCCATATTTATCAGGAATTTTGTATCTTATTGAGTCTTTCAGTTTCTTACACTAGGGAGACGATGTGGTGTTTACACATGTGAGTTTGGTTTCTTTCACTTATGAGTATGGTCTCAAGTCACATCTATTTACCTATAAAAGCCTCAATGTGATCCTTCTTTATAGCTGAATAGTACTCCATTGTATAAAAGTACCACATCTTTTTTATCCATTCCTCAATTGATGGGCATTTGGGTTGTTTCCAAGATTTGGCTATTACAAATTGTGCTGCTGTGAACATGGGTGCACATATATCGCTGTGGTATGATGATTTCACTTCTTCTGGGAATATGCCCAGAAGCGGAATAGCTGGGTCAAATGGGACTTCCAATCATAGCAGATATTTTAATTGTATTTATACTTTATATAATCCATTTGATTCTTTATTAAGCTTCTATTTCTTTGTCAAAATTTTGTATATTTTCATCTACACAAGAGGAGCTTTTGGTGATTATTAAAGTATTTTCATGATGGCTTTTTTCTAATCCATCAGGTAATCCCAACTGTGAATTAATATCACCACTAGCATTGGTTTGTTGCCTTTTTCTCTAAATTGTGATTTTCTTTGTTTTTGGTATGACAAGTGATTTTGGTTGCTGCTGGGCATTTTATCTATTGTATTAGGCATTGCATAGAGTCACCTTTTTTAGGTTTAGCACACTATCCTGAACTATTTTTGTGGACTAACCTTCCAATTACAGTTTAATTCTCAGAGTCTTTGCTGTTTAGTTGTAGTTTGTTTGTTTTTCTGTTTCCTTGGGTCTCTCAAGGGTCCTTGCTAATGTGAAAGGGGCTTACCCAAGCCCACCAGGTGTATCTCAGTGAGAGTGGGGTGAGGTAGGATCCATGCACCTGTACTCCAGGATGCTAAGGTATCTCTGCCAGGCCCTTTGCAATAGAGCCTCTCTAACCAGTTGCTTGCTATGGTGAGAACCTCACTGTGATGGGTGGTTCCAGACTTTAATCCTGTATATCTAAACAAGAGGCAGGTATTTCATGGCAGATGTGGAGGGAACCTTCAACCTCCACTGATTTCTTGTGGACTAGTGTTCACCTGGTTTTGTTAGAGCAGGCCTATTCCATCTAGATGATAAGTCTACCTAGGGGTCCGCCATGATAGGTGGGGGTTAGGAGCACAACACTCATGACTTTGTTCCACAGGTGGTGACTGAGGCTGCTATCCTCTTGAGTTCTGGACAAGCCTACCTTCCTCTCATCTCCTCTCAGAATGCTTTGGAACTACCTTGTGTGCTGCTCTTGGGTTTACAGTTATGGTTGGTGTGTGTAATGGTTGACTGACTCATTGTGTCAATTTGAGAAATTTAGAAGCTAAACTAAATCAGCTCAGCAATTCTACACCATAGGGTGTAGAGGACCCACTATGGGGCTGCTCTTCACCTGGACAGTATAAAGGGTAAATGAAGAGGGATGAATTTGCTTCTGTTCTTCCAAAGAGCTCCAATCTTCACCTTCAGTTTGGATATCATCTCTTGGCTTCTAGCACAGACTGTTCAGCTTCTGCCTTGCATCCTTCAACCTTCCAGTGTAAACACTTTGCCTTCCATCCCATTGACCTCTTGATGTGGACTTGCACAGGACACTGCAGTAAACTCCAGACCTTGGAATGAACCCTTCAGTCTCCAGTGTGCAGACATCCTCTGCATGCTTCCTCATTCAACTCTGTGAGTGACCATAGTAAGCTGATCATGTAATTTCTTACATATTTGCATATCTTGCATAATATCTGTTTCCCTAATAACATACTGACTGATACAGTGGGGTAACAGGAGAAGTAAAAGAGGTTCTATCAATCATTTGAAGTCTGCAAAGGTATTAGAATCCCTCAATTTCTTTGTCTAATAATTAATCAGTGAAAATTCTGTGTCTTACAAATCTGTTCAACATGGTTCTCATCTCCATCTCTGGCACATTATCAGAGAACCATCAAAACTGAGTGCCCTCCCTAAGATGTCTGCGTGCTTCATTGCCTCCACACTAGACCTGTCCACCCTTTCTTCTGAGATCATCAGTTGAGGTTCTCCAGGCCAAGTGTCATGGGGATGCTCTCACCATTTCCTAACTTGAACATTCAAGTGATTTTGGTTCCCCATGACTTGTTTATTCTGTTTTCCTCTATATAATTAACTAATTCTTTGCCTTATTTTCCCTGGCTAACTGTGACTCATCCTTTCAGACAGAGTCAGGCATGACCTCTTCAAAGAAGCCTCGCCTAATTCTTCCACCATGTGAGGGGTCGCTTTACAGGGCTTTCCTGAAGTCTTATCATATTGTCTGTTTCCATGCTCAGTTTATGTGACTGTTTCTCATGAAGTTGGCTCCCTGTTAGTCACCCATTGGTACAAAACTGCTATGGTAAGTTCACTAGACTATGACCTTTCTGAGGGCAGACATTATGAATATTTATTTTTCTATCCTCAGAACTTTTAAAATGTGGTTTGGATTTCAAGTGTCTCTCAAATCTTCATGTTTTGAAGGCTTGATCCCCAGCCTTTGATGTTTTTAGGAGATGGTGGGGCCTTTCAGAGGTGGGGCCTAATGGGAGAAAGCTAGGTCATTGGAGCGTGTCCTTGAAAGAGAATGTTGGAATCTTGGCCTCTTTCACTCTCTCTTTGACTTTCTGCCTGCCATTAAGTGAACAGTTTTGCTTAAGTACATGCTCCTGCCATGTTGTATTGTGCTGTCCTTGGGCCTGAACCAATGTGGCTAAACAACCACAGAATGAAACTTCTGAAACCGTGAGCAAAATAAACTTATAATTTGATTATCTCAGGCATTTTTTCACAGTGATGAAAATCTGACTAACACAAAATATTGGGTAATATTTATTGTATGGCTAGCTGAATGATACTACTTTATTTTTCTTCCTTTTTGGATGTCTATTTTTTTCATATTTTTCTTTTATTTTTGAAATAGAAAGTTATCTCTTTTATTTATTTGTTAACAAATAAGGAATTTAAGACAAGGCTGGGTATAATTATATTTTGCAAACATTCTTCTTTCAGAAAATAACCCAGTACTTTCCTAACTACTTTCTTCCATTAATGAATAGAGCAGTGTTTATACATTCAAATAAGAGAGCTGGATTTGATAGAGGAAGCTTCTTGGGACAATGTGTTCCACTTGACAATGACATCTGTGAGGAGAAACTCTGCACCTTGGTCAGCTCTGGAAACAATGAAGCAACCTGTCACGGATTACTCTATATGTTCAACACAGACATCAAATCAACTCAGTACTTCTTCCTCTTCTGCCTTCGCTTATCTCATGATCTGTGCTCTGTGGGAGTCATATCTTGGGTGGAAGTATTTGTCCCTCCAGCATGTTGTTTTCACCTTTGTCGGGAGAGTTGGGGACTGGTTGCATTCTTCAGGAACTTTCTGGTTCTATTGACACTTGGATCCTATGCTCCAACCCAAGGAAAAGGACAGTCTAATCACCCCATTCTGTGACCCTGCCACACCCCTTTGCCTGATCTTTAGCCTCTGCTTTAGAACCTGAAGAGGCCCCTCAGGGTCCAGAGGACAAATGTAGCTGAAGAAGACTGGGGACAGTCTTGCTACTGGACACAGGATCCTAAGGCAGTGTTTCTGAATTCTGCAGGAAGTAACTAATATTCAGATTACTGTGCTGTCAGCCACACACATACACACACACACTCACAAGCGGAACAAGGGCAGCTGCTTTCCAGCCTGGGACCATGGTATACAGATGGACAGAGTTCAGTAAAAATTCATCAGGAGAATAGACAGCAGGGAGAAGTTGGACAGGAGCAGAATTATAGGGTACGAAACCCCAAGGACAAAGGAGAAAGGGCCAAGAGGAACACCTAGCAGGTAATAGAAAGCAGTGGGTAAGCAAGAGAGGAACAAAGGGAGAGTCAGCCTCATGGATTGGGTCCCTGGGTGGCAGCAGGCAGCATGCCTCGAAGTGCCTTTATGCTTATGTAGAATTTCCATGCCTCCTCCTTGGTGCTCCACCCTACTGCATGAACATTTTCCTGGCCTGCTTAGAGGTGAGGCAGCTTTGAAATGCATTAACTGTAGCCCTCCCAGGCCACTCAACTCTGAGAAAGATGCAGGTGTCTCAGGGCACCCTGATATCTGTAGGAATCAGGGCTGTGTCCTTGATGGACTCACACCTGGGCTCTGAAGCAAAATTTGGTGGAGTTGAGGCTCCTAGCATTTCGCTCTGAAGTGCCCCGCCCTCCCACATCCTGCTGTTGGAACTTGCTGATGCCTGAAGATCCTGTGTAATACTGCACAACCCGGCCTCCAACCTGGTCTCATGGGCTCACTGTGCTTTCTTTTCAAAGCCAAGAATGTGCCACATAAAATGAAACAGCTTTTAAAATAGGCATTAAAAGTCCTTATATGCTTTGTGCCTGGTTCCCCAGTCAAAGGCTGTGTAGCCATTGGTGGTTTTAACCTGGGTCTTGCCAAGCCTGGGATTTTAATGTTATAGTTGTCAGCCTGGTCTAATGAAATCTTGAGAAGATGGTAAAGTATAGGTCAGAGAGTTCTCTGTGCCCTAAGGAAAACGGTGCTCAAATAAGATTCGCTC
>RJWT010041963.1:0-12224 GCA_004365215.1 Cuniculus paca
TTGTAGGCTGTACTGAAGACTAAAAGAGACAAAATGCAGAAATAATTTTATACTACCTACTATACAGTAAGTGGTTAAATTTTAAATACTTCCTCTATTTAAATTCAAAGAAATACTGGAATACACAGAAGAAAAAGGTTGAAGTGAGTTCTTGAAGAATGAACAAAAATTAAGAGCAGAAAAAAACATTCTAGACTGAAGTAAAAGCATTAGCAAAAAGAAATAGGAGAGATGTATGGATTTTAAATCATATTTAACTTCAGTTGTCTTCTATGAGCAAATTAAAGACAGTACTTAAGACGTCAGCATAACTGGCAAGGCCAGTTGAAGGAATAAACTAACTATAATTGAAGGTGTAATTACATACTAAATTGGAATTTGGTTCTTTATATTGAACATTAAGAAGCGATCCTTAATACTTGTCTATTGCACCGAAACAGAAGAAAAAGTACAGATAAGAGAAAACTGCATGGCAGACAATTTGGGGAAAACATCTTCAACCTATTTTACTGAAAATAAAGGAGCTTTATTGTGTCTCATAGTAAAAACATTCTTCCAACTGACTTTACTGAAGTGACATTCTCCTATGAAAAAATGTTAATATTTGAGCATACTGAGAAGGTGCAAAAAAGAACAGACTCTTCAATCCTTCATTCCTTATGTCAATGTGAAACATGGGGGTTGCTCAACATTCCTTTAGAACCAAAAACATCTAGAGTCCTATCCTAGATCTTTTGCCTAACAGCTTTATCGACCCTGGTAAATTAGATAATACATTTTTCACCATATTTTCAGACCAAAAAAAAAACAGTTGGTTTTTGGGTTTTTTTTTTTTTGGTACCAGGAATTGAACTCAAGGCTTCATGCTTGCCAGGTGCTGTGTCACTGAGCTACATTCCTGACCCAGAAAAATATTTACGGTAACAAATTTGGCTAAAATATAACCTCTCAAGTGTTATTTCCCTATCTGCTAAGAACATCTTAGCAGGACATCTCAGTAATTAGGATTATAATGAAGATAAAGAGATAATACATGGAGCACTCCGAGTTTTATCCTAGTCCACTGTCAGATGGTCTTCAAGTGCAAAGATTTACAGTCATTTTACCAGCTCTTATTTCAGCAACATAATGAGTTTCCTTTGAAAATCATTTTCATGATTCTTCATGCCTAAACCAACTTAAATGTCTCATATAGTGTCCAAGCAAGCCCTAAACTTGGGTAGCTAAGATTACAGGAGTGTGCCACCATGCCTGGTTCATGGACTATTTTTAAATAAATCAATGTTTTCTCATATTTGGACACAGTCAAAGATTTCCTCCATAGCATTTAAAATTTCTAGTTTAGGGCTAGGGATCTAGCTCAGTGGCCTAAGCGCTTGCCTGGCAAGCGCGAGGTCATGAGTTCAATCCCTGGGGCCGCAAAAAAAAAAAAAATTTTCCAGTTTAAATGCACACGTGTACACACACATTTTATACATACAATGCACAATCTTCTATATTTGGACTGAAGAGTTCATAATCATTAAATTATGCCAGATCTAAGGGATGCAACAAATTTTGTGGGGTCTTTTTCATTTCCTGTTTAAAAAATAGAAGTACGAAGTTCAGTAATTATCAGGAATTGGGAAGAGGAAAGAAGAAACACTTTTGGAGCAATGAATCTCTTTTGCATGACAGTGTACTGGTGGATATGTGCTATTGCAAATATTTCTAAATCTATAGACTGTACAACACCAAGTGTACCCTAAAGTAAACTATGTACTTCAGATGGTATGTTCACAGAGGTTCATTAATACTGATTTTAACAAATATACTAATCCTAGTAGGGAATATTAATAATGAGAATAGCTGTGCATATATGGAGACCAGAAATATATAGAAAGTCTGCACCATCCACTTCATTTTGCTCAATCTAAAACTGCTTGAAAAAAATTCTGACCTGCTGGGCAAGGTGGTGCACACTCATAATCCCAGCACTCAATACACTGAAGCAGGAGAAACGCCACGAGTTTGAGGCCAGCCTGAATTATATAAGACAATCCTGTCTCAAAAAATAAATAAATAAATAAATAAATTCTAACCTGTTTCAGTTTTAAAATATTGTGTATGAAAGCAGCACACTGTCTGTATCCTAACAGGTACCCAATAAATTATGTTTTTCTTCACTGGCTATGTGTGTATATGTGTGTTCAATTTTGATATAGACCCAGTTTTTATATTCAGGCATAACACAGTGAAAGCACTCAACCTTAAACTCACAAATCACACCCAAAGAGAACCTCCAGAACTAATTAATGTATTGCTTTCCCTATTACAGATACGAGTCATACCAAAAGGGGGTAACATTAAACAAGTAGAACCTTAACCATTTTGATCATTCTAAATTACCGCTATCACAGAAGAACAAACATAGAGATAGTCTGGTTCTCAGGGTTATATCCACTATCTGTGGATTTTACAACTTATCCCCAACTTAAGCTACTAGAAACAGTAATACTCTTTTGCCACAAGTAAGATACTATCATAGTCCACAGTCCTAGTAAACAGCCTAGAAACTGCAATCATTGAAAACTATACCCTGACCAAGCTGTTAACTGAAAATGTAGACATCCAAATTACATGTGCCAAACAGGTGCTATACACTTTGCATATTTTGTCTCCATAAGAAATCAAATGAATAAATTTTATAAATTGATATAAACCTACAGCTTCAACTACCCAAAAGCTTCTTCATATATCAAGTGTAAATCAGGAGGGTAGAAGTGGAGATATGTATTCAAACATAAACATGTATATATACACATACAAACAAATACTAGCGAGAGTTAAAACATGGTAGGGTCACTTATATAGGACATCTTAAATCATTAGGAAAAAAAGATTTGCATAGCTCAGTCAATCCATAAGTCCACTGCATCCTGAGTTGTTACAGTAAGACACTATGCTCAAATTAATATAAACACATGTTAAGTATGCTAAAACAGTAGCATACTATCTTAATGAAGACTGAAATTGCCTTTGTTTGAAGGACAATTTTTAAAAGCATGCCACATCTAATGAATCCCTAAGCATAGTTAGTAAAATATTTTTCTCATAAAAGGACTATAAGCCAGGTTAAAAATAATATTTTAAGTAACATTTTGGTCTTTGTTATGCACTAAACAGGCTTTAATATTGCCACATTGACAAGAGTAGTAATTTGGGTCATATGTGAGGTGCAGCTAGTATTAACCTTCATGACAAAAAGTATTCTCTATTCTCTTTCCACATACCATCTTTCTACAGTACTTTCTTATAATCGAAGCAAGCAAGGTACTTGAGCTTTTAAAACTTGTCATGGAACTTTTTAAGTTTTTACTTAAAAAGCTAATATGATAAAATATTACACAGTGCTATAAAGGAATATAGTACAATGACTTGTTTTCCCTTCCTCCATAATTAAAAAATATTTATGTTCCTATACCCATTCTTTCTTCTTTGAAATTTTTTATCTTAGTGGTGGCTATTTCTCCATAGTATACTCATTATTTAAAGTCTCAGTCATCGACTATTTACCTAGTTGTAAAAACTGATTCGTTTTCATATTATCTTGCAGACTTGTTTCAATCAACTTGTTTTCTCTAATCCACTTCTTACCTCTGGTAGAGTAGAAATGTTATTGTTCTCTAAATTTAATTCTTCAAGTGCACTGCATTTTGCTAATGATCTGGGTATTGCTGACAGTCTATTGTATCTCAGACCAAGACGACTTAAACTGGACAAGTTTCCTGTAAATACAAGAAAAACAAATTTATTTTTCAGAAAACCTGATGAGCTTCATACTGTTTCAGGCTATCCATAGGATGTTTATAAATTACTCTGAAGTATTATTTTAGCTCCACCATTTCTGGGTCTAGGTTTTTAAGATATAAAATGATCAAACATTCTTTACTCAAAAGTCCATGAGGCAAGATCCTAAACTTTCAAAACCAAAGAACTTGTATGAAAGAAATAATGAAATATGCAGCTGTAAGTTAATGTTTAAAATGAACTATTAGGAAGTACTGTATCCTTTAACAAATTAACATTTAGATGCAACTATTTATAACAAGTGGTTGTACAGTTTGAGCATCTATAATCTGAAAATATGAAATCTGAAATGCTCCAAAATAAGAAACCTTACCGGTATCATAACATGAACATATTTGTATCAGTGATATCTAAACACATATGGCTGCAGCACATATTAGTTACTATTGAATATTTTTTAAAAAGATTATTTTCTAGGCATTTCTACTTTTATTGTCAAGACTACATGGCAAGCTATATGTTAAGAATATAACAATATCTGCTACCATGAGAGTCAAACCAAAATTATTTCCCAAATAATATATATAAGAAAATAAATTCCTTTTGATGTTTAAAAAGGTGTAAGAAGAATTTAGTCCAATGTATCTTTTTTCCATGCAGCTTAATTTCTAACTGCAAATTACAACTGCTACTATGACATTCTTGGACAAGCCAGGTTACAATGACAAATATTACCTTTACTTTTAAATTAAATATTTTGTTCATCTGCTTGATATTTTTTTGGAGACAAATATTTAAACATCTCTCAATTTTCAGCAACTTGCCCATTGTTTTTTCTTTTTGCTTTATTTTTCAAAAAAGCCATTGTATGATCAACTTTTTCTTAGATGCAACATTACTACAATACTTTAAAAAAAAATAATAGACCATAGCATAACTTAAGCTTTGACACTGTAAGAGGTAGTCATTATGTCTCATAACCCTTATCTACTTATCATTCATCTACTTCTTTCCTGTTTGTGGAAGAAACCATGACTGAAATTTTAAGAAAATAACTGGAACTAATTTTTATCCTCTGCACTTGCAAGGTAACACTTGTTCACTGACAATTAAAAAAAAAAAAAAAGCTCATGGGTCTATACCGTTAGGCTAGCCAATTATAATGCAGAAAAACTTAGCAAGTATTTCAATTCTTCCAACTAGAATTATTCCGCAGGTGTTACACTCATTTGCCTAACTTTTCTACAACAGTGTTGGGAAACCGACCCAGAAGTCTGCAGGTTCTAATTAAGATTCCAATTGGCATGGAGTACTACTCAGCTATAAAGGAGGATGGCGTTAAGGCTTTTATAGTAACCACACTTATAAGTGAAATAAATCAGACTCACATGTGTAAATGCCATATTGTCTCCCTAGTGCAAGCAACTTAAAGAGTAAGTAAGATCCAAAATCTATAATAGATATTGTAAAAGGGTAAGAAACTGTTCAAAGGGAAAAAATAACTAGAATAGGGGAAAGCAAAAAAGATATAAAAATTTATATATACATAAGCTGAGATGATTATACCACTAATTCTATTAGTTCTTGGAAAAGAACAGTTGATACTCATATGATTAGATCAATTTTGTATGTCTATATCTGGTAATCTATGCAACCCTTTTGAAGATAACAATATGCAATATTACAACCATTGTTAAATTCCTATCTTGTTTTAAAAGCATGTATTGTTATTGTTTTGGGTTTTTTGTTGTTCTTGTAGTTGCTGTTTGTATGTCTTTTGTTTTTTATTTTTCTTTTCTCTGTCTTTTTTCTCTTTTAAATAAAAAAATAAAAATAAAAACAATTTTTAAAAAAGAGATACCAACTGGCATAAAACAGAACACAAAAGGAACAATAAAAACTACCACTTAGATAAATTAATTTTATTTTTAAAGTGTTTTCTAAGTTATTTCACAAGTATCTTTCTGGTAAGATATATCTATTTAGACAGGGTCAGTTTACAAAGCCCCAGAGAATCTAGAAATCATAAATAAGGGTAGGAAGAAATATTATTTACTACTGC
Source organism: Cuniculus paca (assembly GCA_004365215.1). Taxonomy (NCBI): domain Eukaryota; kingdom Metazoa; phylum Chordata; class Mammalia; order Rodentia; family Cuniculidae; genus Cuniculus; species Cuniculus paca. The sequence continues at coordinate 5,852 of RJWT010041963.1, forward strand.
TCTCACTACATTAAAACGCTAAACAAAATACAATGTTAAAGTTGTCACAAAGTAAAATCCGTTTTATGGTTACATTAAAATTGTCGGTATATTGGCAAAAATAGTGACAACAGAATAACTATTTAAATTAGAAGCATGACCGTATAAGAAAAACAGTGTTTTATACTATTTATGTGACAGTGGCAAGTTATTTAACCTCTCAGTCTGTTTCCTCAGCCTGACAGGATTGCTCTAGGGATCAGACAGAATGTAGTTAAGGTATTTACCATCATAAGCAACACATAAATATTTAATATAAAAATTTCACTGTATGGTATCTCTCTATTGTGTGATATTCAGCATCTACTAAGATTCTATTACAAACAAAGATGTAAAAGACTTCAAGTTACTACAGTAAATGAAAAGGGCCAGATAACCAAATTGTGGATTTTTATGATTTCAACAAGCTAAAAAACATGTGTGCAAAAAATGGGAAGAAAATGCACATACAGAAAACTAACAACTTGTAATAGCAGAATAATCAAAGATTTAAATCTTTACTTTCAACCGGTCTACATTTTTTCCTAACTTTCTAGTTTTTGCAACTTAAAAATATTTTGATAAAGGACAAATCTATATAAAGACATTTAACTAAAAAATTGTAACATCTTTTCTGCTATCCATCCTTTCTTTGTAAATAAATACATCGCAGAGATATTTTATACTAATAGTGCAACTTTGCATTATGTATCTATGTATCCTTTTATAGTATATGTTGATATATTAAGTTCATATATAGATACATATGTAAAATATATTTATAATCCAAAATTTCATTTAAAACACTGGAAATGTTCTGAAAATGTAGATATAAAATCTATAAACACTGGAAGCTCAGAAATGCTGCTGCAGGGTTTGTCCTTTTGTTTTGTTTTTCTTTGTGGTTTGTTTTGTTTTGGTTTTTTGTTTTCAGTACTGGGATTGAACCTTGGGCCTATGTAATGAGTTACATTCCCAGGCTTCCTGAACTCCTTTTTTCTTCTGAGATAGGGCCTTGCTAAGTTGCCAAATTGCTCAGGCTGGGCTGACTTGTGATCCTCTTGCCTCCGGCTCTCACAGTGCTGGTATTACAGGCATGTACCACCATGTCCAGCTTACTGAGGTTAATTGTGATCAGATATTTATGAGTCTATACCGGGTTATTACATCTTATAGTTGAATTTGTTCACAAGGATGCAATATTCAATAATTATTTCAAATTATATTACTAAGGCTATTTCACCTGATTCTGCCTTTTCAGTCTTTTTCAGCTGCCAATGTGATATTCTGACAATGGGAACAATGGGCAAGGTGATAATGCCTATTGAAAAGCAGAACAAAAATATCCAGAAACTATCTAGAATTTTCAAGGACACTTTCCCAACACTTAACTCACTTAGTTCAACACTGTGTAACAGCTCTACTCATATCTTCAGTCTGCAGGGTATACCCATAACATTGTGCCAATACGTCTAGCATTAAAGGGTCATACCAGTCACAAATGTTTATTTCATTTCTGTATCATATTTTAGACCCTAATGAGTTCTCTAGTATCAGAATCCTAATATAAAACCAGGCACATAAAATACATTTAATAGTCACTGAAAGTTTACTATAATAAAGCAAAAATTCATAAACATTAAAGTTAATTATCCTTTATAAAATTACATTATAGAAAGGAAAAAATTATATAATTATTTCATTAACTGAAAACGTTTTCAAATAGGCTTCATTTCTTCTACGTCAATCAAATTTTGTGTTTTCAAAATATATTTCTTGTTTCTAGTCCTTCTCTAATCCATTCATCACCTCAAAACAAAATCATTTTAGGGGGCTAGTTGTCCCCTAAACAGTAGTTATTAACACTCAACCTTATACCTTAGTAAGTGGAATTCACTTCTCTTTTTATGTAGCAAAGAAAAAAAAAAACTATTTTCCTAATGTACCAATCAATTGTAAACACTCTTTGCTAGTTTTTGTTTTCGGTATAAAACTTTAAAGGACCGTCATTGTTTCTTATTTTTTATGAAAAAAAATTTCATAACAAAATAGGAGAATAACAACAGATAATACACTGTATCACTATCTTCAAAGTAGTTACTCGGAGTACAAGACATAGACAAAAAAGATTCTCATACAAAGAAGAAACAGATAATCTATTCCCCATAAAAATCCCACCCTACCAACCAGACACTTACTATGTAACTGCTATACAAATGCACAGTGCCAAATACAAGACGTTGTCTGTTCTCTCAAGAAGCTTATCATACAGTGACATATTTTCACAAATAACTACTATAGATAATGACAGTACCCTAACAGAAAAAAGAACAAAACGCTTTGAGTATTTACAGGAGAAACAACTTCTAGTAGGAAAGATCAAAGTTGGTTTTATAAAGAAAATGAGAGTTTCTCTCAGGAAGAACATCTTTGCCACAAAAAACAGTAGAAAATGAACAAGGGGATTTAAAATGGAGTACAGACTGGCAGCAAAATACAGCCTCTACAGGACTTGAAATTGAGATATCTGGAAAACAAAAACTTACCAAAGAAAAAAAAGTAGATTTCCAGGAAATGAGATGAACCTCACAGGAAAATCACAAACTATGGAAAAGCTGGAGGAATGGAGCACAATGCAGCAAAAAGGGCAAAGCAGTCCAGAAAGCTCCACCCAGCTCCAGGGGAAGGGGTCCTGTTCCCCTGCTAACACAAGGTAAACAGTTCCACAGAGAAACAACAGATTGGGCTGGCAGTGCTAGCCCAAGGAAATGCCCATGGTAGTCATAAACTGAAAAATAAGAGAGGATTTTACTCTGAAAATGACTCCTTTTTACATGGCAGGCTAGAGTTGGAGAAGAAATTCAGTGCAGTGCTGGCCAAATTTGAGTGTGTGTAATGAGGAGCCATTTTGGAAAGGGATTAATTCCTTAAGACTGGACTACAGAACATCTACACAACAACTTCACCTCTGGATTTATGGAGTCACCCCACCATACTGACTGGGTGGGAGACGACCACAAGAGACAGTAGTGGAGAAGGAACAGGTTAGACACAGATATCCTGGTAAGTTTAAGCTCAGTCCAGACAGGACACAGGGTCCTGCACTTCAAGTTCAAAAGCCAGGTTGGTCATGACTAGATTTTGGAGGGCCTGATGAATCTGGAAGTGCTGGTATTAAGTCCACCAAACTGCTTGAACCCTGTCCTGCTGCCTACACGCAGCACAGAGCGCAGTGATCCACCTGCTTTCCCCATTTCCCAACATGATCAAAGGATACACCTTGGCTTGGATGGTTGCCACAGCCTGCTGTGTAGGGACAGAAAGGTCCCTAGAGCAAGGAAGGAAGGTGTACCTCACAAACCTAAAGGCCATAAAGCTAGATACAGAAAACCAGGACTTAGGGTACAGAAGAACAGGCAGCTAGAGTCAATACACAGACGTAGGAAAGAAACCACTGACAGTCAGGCCCGGCAGGAAAGACTGGGCAGGATTCAGCATTTACACACAAATATGTTAGTGTGGAAACAAATAGGTCTTAGAAGTGACTCACAATCTTTCCCCAATCTGGTAGACTCAGTACTACAAACCTTGGAATGAAACCACTCATTCAAAAACACTAGGGGATTTTTTTTCCTTTTTTTTACATTTGTTTCTCTTTCACATCATTGGTTTTTGGGGGCTTGGGGCTTTTTTTTTCCCTTTTTTTTTTTTGTTAGTACCTGTCTGTTATTCTCTTTTACTATTTAATAGGATTCTTTATCTTATTTTTCTCTCATCTTCCTTTTTTCAAATTTTACCTTTCATTTCTTCTTCACCTCATCCATCTTTACTAGTATCATTATTAAGTTTTATGTGTTATTAGATATTTAGTTGACTCTATACTATTATTGTTGAATTCTGTCAATGGTGGTATAGTTGTTGTATTTAGTAGACACTGCATACTAATATTTGATCTGTTTTTGTGTTTATATTACAATTACACATCTCTTTATAGATTTATACAATTATACACATTTATATCATTGTGTATACAATGGTAGCTTTTATTGGTTCTTACGGTGTTTGAATATATTATTTTTGCTGATTTTGTTACTATTGCCAGGGTGGCATAGTTGCTCCTAAGTAATTGGTTTTTTACTGTATGCCAATATAGTTTGTCTTTCTGTCAAAAAACAATACTGCAGTTCATTTCTGGAGAGCTGTGTGAAGAGACAATGGTACTGCATTCTCTCCTCCCTAAATTATCAGACGAGGTCAGATCTTAGGACAGAGGGAAAGTCCTATAGGTAGCCATGCCCCGAGTGCATCACTGGAAAGCACACTAAAGAGATCTGCATACTAGCAATGAAGCCTCTAGATTTTAACTGACCCACAACCCACACATACACACACCCACGCATACACACATAACAGAAACAAATTTCCCACTCCCTCAAAGGTGATTGATAGGGCAACAGGGAGTAAATCCTAAGTCAAACAGCTGAACTATACAAAAACATAAAAAAGGAGGCAAAAACAAAAACGAAAAAATAGATTGATAAGGTGCTTGGTGAGCTGAGAGATGATATAAATAGATAATAAATTTAATAAACAAATGATCAGTGAACTTATAGGAGATAATAATAAAGAGCTAGCTTAAACAAAATAATACAAAACACAAAGGACCAGTTCAGCAAAGAATTAAGAGCTCATTAAAAGATACCAAATTCAGGAGATAAGAAATTTCTACTGAAAGTATGAGCAACAGAAGTGACCAGTGTGAGAATAGTGTCAGAACTATAATACAGGAATGATACAGGTGACCATATACTCAGTGATACCTTAAACACAACAGAACATGAAAAATACAACCATAGCTGCTGGACAAAGATTAACTGAAATAAGCGAGAGGGGGGAAAAAACAGCACTGATGGCATAAAAAAATCTGTTTACAGAAATAACAGAAAACTCTCCAAATATGGAGTAACGTGAACATTTAAGCAGAAGGTGAGAGAGAGAGGAAAAGAAATTAACAACAGCAAAATAATGTCAATCATTAGTTCTGTAGTAACTCCCAGTGTGAAAGGTCTCAATTCCCCAATAAGACACAGACTGGCAGACTGGATCAAACAATGAAACACAACAGTATGCTATACATAAAAGAAACATTTAATAAAAAAAGAGCATACACTAAAAAGTCAAACTGTGGAAAATTATACTATATGCAATGAAAGCCCTAAAACAAACAGGAGTAACTATCCTATTTTCAGATAAATGGTCTTCAAGCCAAAACTGATCAGAAGAGGCGAAGAAAGTCACTAGATGCAGGTGAAGAAAACAATTCAAACGCGAGATAACAATTATAAAAATTATGCACTGTACACCAGTACACCCAACTTAATAAAACACACACTACTGAACATTAAAAAAAAACACATAAAAACCTAAAAACTACAGTGGGAGACCTCAATATGCCACTCTCACAAATAGACAAACAATCGAAGAAATAGAGTTGACTCATACCTTAAAACAAATGGACTTAATAAAGAGCCGGTGTCATACCCAACATTTTTCTCAGCATTATATAGAACTTTCTCCAAAACAGAACACAGACTAGCCCAGAAAGCATGTGTAAATAAATACAAAACAATCAAAAATTTCCCATGCATATCATCAATGGCAAAAGAAACCACAGAACTTATGCAGACACAAGATTAAGCAACACACACAAGCTTAACTACTACATGGTTTCTCTTATATGAGAAACTCAAAGTATAAATTAAAGAGAAAAATAATAGATAATAGGAAACAGGAAAATAGATCTTTTGCAAATGAGAAGGAGATCTGAAGGTGGAGCGTGGAGTGGAAGGGGTGGGGAAAGAAAAATAAAACTAATTAAGATACGTTATCATTATATACCAACTCACTCGGATGAGTATAATCATGTCCTACAAACATTTACTAAAATAAACAAAAATTAGAATATGATATTTGATTGAGAAAACTGCATTTGCAGAGGCCTTTTCATTTACTTAAGAACATACATGTCTGAAGAATTGCCCATATTTTGCCAAAATCTATTAGTCAGCAAAACAAAACAAAAAAAAAGGTTAAAAAATTAAAGATGAACATCAAAACTTTCTTATGACACAAAACTTGTGACATCACAATCTAACATTTACTGTGATTTCCCTTCTGCAGTGGTTGCTACATAACCCTCTCTTCTTTTAGCTTTTAAACCACAAGCTAAACTGCAACCTAGAAAGCAAGGTAGCTTGCTTTTAACGTTAAACCACTGGGACTAAAAAAATTAAAATCACGACTGCTGAGTTTCTGTGTATAAATGCTGGCTGATCATCACAAGTCAATGGCAATT
>RJWT010041964.1:0-12222 GCA_004365215.1 Cuniculus paca
AAGAGATGGAGTAATGAGTTGCCAAAGAAGATGTGTTGTCTCCTTGTAGCATTCATATATCCTTCCTACCTCTTGCCCCTGTGGGACTGTAATCTGTAGCTCTAGGTGTAAATGGCACACCTTTCAGCTCCCTAAACCAGTTATATCCTGAACATCAGTCACAAAAATTCCTTCTTTTGCTAGGCACCTTGGCACATGTCTGTAATCCTAGCTACTCAGGAGGCTGAGACAGGAAGATCCTAAGTTTGAGGAATCCTGGGTAACTTAGTATGACCCTGTTTCAGACCCGTATATACCTGTTGGGGCAACAGAGGGAAATAAAAGACAAACAATATTCAAGGTACAAGGGGACCAGAAGGATCCTTCCTCTAGTGGAGGTACAACAATATCCGCAGTTGACCCACTTTTATTAGCAAGCAAGAAGCACAGGGGAAGGAATAGTGTATTTTTCATGGAACAGCACCTGCAGTGAGTGGGAAAGTTTTCATGGAGAACAAGTCCTTTGCTATTACAAAATGGTCTTTAGGTCAGCAGATGTCTTGCCTTAGGAGTGCTGTGGTTATAAGCTTTCTCTGTGCAGCCTTCCACATACTTGTCTGTTCCTAATGCAGGTCACAGTGGCCTCCGAGTCATGGGACCTCAATCAGGTAACCAGGCGCCCAGAACAGTGAAATATTACTTCATCTCCCCTGGTCCTCAACCAAAGGAGAGGGAATAATGGGCTGCAAAATGAGGTGTTGTGTCTCCCTCCTCTAGCATCCACACATCCCTTCTACCTCCCCATGGGGCTGCAGTCTGTAGCTTCATGTTATTGTGCTATCCAGTTAAGACCCCTGCCCCCTCACATATTCATTTCCTTTAACTTTACTACCTCCTAATAGGTCCATTTCAAAGTCTAATTGCATTGGGTATTAGCGCTTCAGTGTAAGAGGTGTGTGTGTGTGTGTGTGTGTGTGTGTGTGTAGGGTTCAATTCACTCCTCCACATTCCTGTTTTTACTTTTATAAAAGGTTGTAAAGTTGTGGCAGATCTGTAAGACTTAGTGTTTTATCAAGGTTTCTGTCATCATTCTTAGTCTGTTTTATTTACCTTGTCTCATATGGGATTTTTATGATTACAATATGGTTTGGTTTTGTGGCTGGAATTTTTCTATCCCTCCAAGTTCTTGCAGTGGAGTCCCATTCCCTAAGGCAGTGATGGCGAACTGAGTGTCCAAACTGCAACCCACAACCTACTCCTGTATAGCAAAGTGCCAACACAGCAATTAAACCTCAATACTGAGGTTTTAGTTTTGAAAAAACAACTCAGAGATATTAACACCTTTTGTCTTAAAATAAAAACACGATGACAGAGCTTTCAATGCTACAAATAGCTTTTTACTGAAAGGTAAACTTTGCATTTGGTGTGCTTTGTTATCTGATGCTCAGCTGCTGGGGTGAGGCTACTTGGCTCAGGTGCCCACGGAGGACCCTGAGTGCCCACTGTGGCACACATGCCCTAGGTTCGCCACCACTGCCCTCGGAGGAGGGTACTAGAAGGTAGAAACTTTGGGATGTGGTCAAGAGAGCAGCTCCTAACCCATTCTACCACAAAAACAGCTAGAAGGTACAATCTGCGAACCTGAACGCGAGTCTTGAGTCCAGTGAGGACAGGATCTGCCTTGATCACAGCTGTCCCAGCCTCCAGAACTCTGAAAAATAAATTTATGTCATTGACAAGCTGCCTGGTTTATGAGGTTTTGTTGTAATGATCTGAGCAGACTAAGACATTTGATGTCCAAAGCTGTTTCCCTGAGGATCTGGGCTATTCTAGATTTATGAATCTTACAGAAATCATTTCATCTCTCCATCCTCATAGTCCCTGTCTATGAAATGGCAATGATATTTACTTTCATGTTTGCACTGTTAGACATACAATTTATATCCTTGTTCTATTTATACGGTAATTAAGGATTTAAAGAAAATATTTAACTTTTCATCTATTAATGATCTTCGTTTCAACTGTAGCAGGTATAATGCTACTCTGACTTTATCGTGTGAGTAGCTTCTAAGCATAGTATGAGAAACTACTTATTAGGATGTCTAAATAGGGTTTAAAGTCATGCTTAAGGGACCATATGGATCATAGAGGTATTGGGTTTAGGAAAGGTTGTTTGTAATGGAAAAAAGGTGGTTTGGGGAATACAGGGAAATAAAATCAATGGGCAAAGTCACTGGGCACTGAGGATTTGGGGGCTATCTAGATATAAACTATGATACTGGGCTATATAGCTGGACTCTGTCTCAAGAAACAAACAAACTACTGGGCAAATTTATCACCATTCTTTTCACATAAGGAGAGCCATGTTTGTGACTGGCTTCTGTGTTTCTGAACTCTTTGATGTTGTAAAATGAGTTAATGATCATGCAGCATGATCATAAAAGCTCTTTCCAGTGAATAAATAAATGTAACTTTATAAAATTGTTTTGAATGACTGTCGGACTTTCTATTGCTTGGATTTGCCACAGTGTCTTCAGTTATGCTCTATTTTTGGGTATTTCAGTTATTTTTATTTGGTGCTTTTAATCATGTTGTCTGGAGTATCCTCCACAAAACTTTAAAACATCCCCTTCTTTTCAAATAATAACTTGATATATTGGGTTGAAAAGCATGCATTTTTAAAGGCTTAATGCATAACTTGGAAAAAAGCTCAGTTCTGAGATAAATACTCACCTAGGCTTGAAGCAAACCTAATGAGACACAGCACACATATTGAGCCATTCTATGTTAATTTCCATTCAATACTCATTAATGGAAAGAACTGCAAAGTGGAGAGAGTGTTACTCATTAGCACTTGCTTGTGAGAACTGTTCTAAGGATTCGCTTTCTTCAGGGTTTTTTCCCCCCCATCAAAGCCTTTCTTTTTATTCTAAAAAAAAAAATCAATTAATTTTTAGGCTTGTTTTAAACAAATGCAAGATTCCTTGTCTACCTATGACAGCTGTTGGCAGCTACCAATTAATATAAAAGCTTATATATATTTTAAGTTGCCTGATGCAAATTATTGCCTCTAAATCTACTGTAAGTTTTCCTTCCCACTGCTCTTGAAACCCCCTCCAAAAATCTTGCCTTTTAAAAAGTCATTGTTAGCCGGGCGTGGTGGCTCATGCCTGTAATCCCAGCACTCGGGAGGCTGAGACAAGTGGATCATTGTGAGTTCGAGACCAGCCTGGGCTACAAAGTGAGCTCAAGGCCAGCCTGATCGGCATAGTGAGACCCTGTCTCAAAAATACCGGGGCTGGGGATCTAGCTCATCGGTCTAAGCGCCTGCCTGGCAAGCACAAGGTCGTGAGTTCAATCCCCAGTGCCGCAAAAAAAAAAAAAAAAAAAAAAAGTCATTGTTCAATTCAACTTGATGAAGGTGCTTGTTGTTGTCTTATAGTTTTACAGACTGCCTTCAGGGTTTCACCAACTGGAAAGGAAAATGATTTCATGGGCTAAGTGTGGACTTAAAAATATCTACACATACAGAAACCAGGAGTGTAAATCCCTGTAGAGTTGGCTGTTTCCCCTTCTTTATGAGTTAAATGCATGGCTTGCTGTGTAGTCAATAGTTTCTGCGACCACAGAATTTATCTTGTTATCCTCTGAGCTTTACCAGCTTGAATCTGGGTCACCAAGTGCTTGGACTGGCTTTCCAGGCACTTATGTCCCAGTTCCTACTTAGTTATCATGAAATATTAATTTTCTAGCTAAGTTTTGTACCTTCTCTTTTTTAGAACAGATTAAATTTATTAGAAATCGTTTGTTTCCAATTGTGATAACAGAATGTGGAGAAATACCTTGCTTTTCTTTGTCCCTCTTCGTCACTCCTCTTCCTACCCCCTTTCCAGTACAAGTCTGCACACCCTAACTTAGACTTGGAAGCTCTTGTCATTTGAGACCGGGAGTTTTCCCAAGTGGTGTAACTATGGTTGTATGTCCTTGGACCTACATATTCATTCTGCTTTCCGTATATCTTCTCTTAACAATAAGAAGCATCTAAGCATATTAATTTGCTAGGTGTGATTGAAACATGGCAAATGTTTAAATACGATTTATTATAATAAAATACACTGCTACGAATTTCCCCCAAAATAGTCCCCCTCCCTTTGAACACAGTGAATCAGTCTTACCACTTTCTGAATCAGTTATGGAAGTTCTCTTTTGTGTCTCTGAGACTTGATCAAATATGCGGTGAATGCTGGTGTGGAGTGCCATCTAGTAGAAAGCAGGCTCACAAAAATATCATGGTGTGTCCTCATCCACCTTTTTCTTTTTCACCTGATCTGGTACCATGCAACATCTGATGCTAGTCAAACATCAAAATGACCATAAAAGGTAAATGTTTTAAATGGATTCGGTACATTGAGATAACCACAACCATTGCGACTAAGGCGACGCGTGAAAGAGGACTTCTAGAACTGCTTCGGAGAGTGGTAAGGATGATAGGATAAATGTGTTCAAAGTGGGAGGGTGTGTTTTGAGAGGGATTAGTGGCAATGTATCTCTTGCTGTAATAATTATTTTTAAATTTAGAGAGTCCTTGTATTTTTTAATCCTGCTTTCATTTTGATCACACCTTCATATTAAGTGAATTAGCACGTTTTATTTTTGAATTGAATAATGTTCATGGAGGGGAATTTGAAGAATGCAGAGCAAGAAGCACCCTGCTACGTATAAAGTAAACCAATGTCCTAGTTAGCCAGTACATGGTACCTGTGCTCTGTCTCCTGGCTCCGCGCGCCTCAGTTTCAAACGGTTTCACTGTCTGGTGGCACTTGCTTTTACCTCTATTACCCGGGTGGACCAAGGCGAATGGTTTATTAGTGACTTTTAAGTCACCTCTTCCAGTTGGGGAATTCATTTTGCCTTCGCAGACTTCATTTCTCCTTTGGTTGGGATGAAAACTAGCATCTGCCTGGTGTGGTTACACTTTCCTACGCATTTGATTAGCTCAGAAACTGGTACAGCTTTCCACTTTCCTGCTCAACGTCCTAGATCCTGGTGAGGTCCAACTCCATCACAGAACCTTATTCTGAGCCGTCAGAAATTGGAACATGGCTTGCTGAGCTGATTTCTGGTTCTTTTCCTTACAGTCCTTTGGTCACTTCTGATGTCTGTCCTCTGGATAGAGTCCTGAGAGGTGGATATTACAAATCAAGACTTACTTCTCCCCATGTGGGATGCTGGTTTGACCACATGCCAGTTTCTGTTGATCCCATCCCCTTGGATTCCAGTTCCTTCTCAGCCACTGTGTTGATATGTCAGTGAGCTCCCTACATGCCTAGACAACCAACGCATCAAAGATAAGCAGTCAGCTCCAGGCCAAGAAAGAACTTCAGCAGAAACCAGAGGGAGTCATTAATAGAAGCTTCTGCAAGTAGCCCTTGCTGCAGAGGGGGGTTGTAAGAACTGCTTTGCTACCTTACAATTCCTAGCTGATTGCAATTCAACTGTACTTTCCCTTGCACTTCTTGGATTCAATAAAAGCTCTCTTGCTATACATATACATATATATATATATATATATATATATATATATATATATTCTTGGTCCTGAGTTGGAGACATGAATCAGTACAGGAGGTTTTGTCATATGCTCATCAAAAGTAAAATTCACCCCAGTCTGGTGGTGCTCTAGGATACTGAGACTAATACTGTGAGTCCCAGACCTGCCTGGGCTATACAAGATTCAAGGTCAGTCGGGGCTATGTTGCAATACCCTGTGTCAAAAGAAAAAAAAAATTCAAAATTTACAACAGTCACATCAATAAAACAAAAAGGGAAAAATAAGTGAATCAGATTGGCATACTTGGGGTAGTTTAAGTTGTATTGACCAAATTATTTAAATTACCTACTGATCCTGTTTACATTTGTCAGACTGTGGTGGCTGAGGAAAATGCTTTGATTCACTGACTACCACATATCACGATGTATTTGTGTTTTGTTTTGTGTCTAGAAACTTGAATAATCACAAAAACAGCAGCTGGATATTTTGTTCCAAGAAGAAAAGCATTTGTAAAAACGCAGGAGTGCTGTCAGGCACGGTAGCAGGTGTCTGTAATCTCGGCTACTTGGGAAGCCAAGGGAGGAGAAATAACAGGTTCAAGGCCAGCCTAGGCAATTTAGGAAAATCCTGTCTCCAAAGGAAATAAACAGGGTAGGAGTGCAGCCCAGGGGTAAAGCACTTTTGGGGTGTTCAATCGCCAGTGGGAGGGGGGTTTTGCAAATAAGTGAAGCAGTATTTGGGTAAAATCTCCTCTCTTCTGTCTGGTCTCAAGTAGGGGAATTAATCAGAAATGCTCCCACTTGTGGATGTTGATCACAGGATGAGTCCTGATTCAAAACAACTGGCTTTTAATTAAACAGGTTCGGTGGGGGAAGCCCACCCAAGCTCCCCCAGTGTCCCATCCTGGCGTTTGCTTCTCTCCTTTCTCCTGTGCTAAGCCCTACTAAGCCCTACTCTTTCTCCTCCCCAGTAACTTCTCGAGTATTCTGATTGCATTACTTCAATGTCCTCATGACTTTTCATCTTCGCAGGGCACAGGATATTATTTAGTAAGCGCTCTCCCACTTACTATTTGTCTGCTTTGAAGCAAGCCTAGGACTTTCTGGGTGCTTAGCTTACTCATGTATAAAATGCAGGCAGTCTAAGCCATTATGTTTTCGTGGCTGAGTGAAGTATGGAAAACACTCGGAACCCTGCCTGGGAGAGTGAAAATCCAATAAACATTACTTTTTACTTCTACTACCTCTACTACTGGATTGTTATGACCCTGTGACAGAGACCAAAGCTTCATGAAAGGGCTAGAGAGACTACATTTTAAAATCTCAAGTCTCTTCTTTAATTGGATGCCTTTATTTAATGAGTAACCTATCCAACTGTATATAACTGTTTTGTGCTAGAATCTATGCTATAGAAGAATAAAAATCTATCAGACAAAGCTTATATTTTATTTATCTCTGCATCTACTGTAATGCCTTTATTTAATGAGTAACCTATACAACTGTATATAACTGTTTTGTGCTAGAATCTATGCTATAGAAGAATAAAAATCTATCAGACAAAGCTTATATTTTATTTATCTCTGCATCTACTGTAATGCCAAAACAGTGTAGTACACAGAGTTCTGTTTGGTCCTGGCACTCTACGTGTGGTCACTGAAGTGAATGGAAAGATGAACATAAAAATGAAATTGTAAAAATGTCAGTATGGTTTTGTTTATTTGTCAGCAGTCCATTGAGTTTTGTGGCATATCCTCAGAATGTGTCATGCATTTTCAGCAAGAAGCCAGTTTTTGTCACCATCTTATTGCAATACTGAGTATGCCATAAATTTAAAGAGTAATTGAGACTGAATTTTCTCCATGTTTATTTACTAGATCAAAGAGTGACTTCAACTTTCAGCAGTTATTTTATTTGCCAACATAAACTTATGGGTACAGCCAAGTGCCAAGAAAAGATGTTAATCATCTGAATTCTGTGGGTGCTGGCAAATCACTCATCTTTTTGGGGAACAAAAAGAGCTTTTGAGTTTTAACTCCCTTCAGCAAATCCAATTGATTATAAAAAGAAGAATAAAACTCTAGTAATTAATCTAATAGCTCTAGGTTGCTAATCATTCCAGATAAGTGACATTCCCCAGAATATACTGGTTACCCTTATTGCATGTCATTGATATATAATTCGATTGATTTTCACACGTTCTACCTTCCAAAATGAAATACAACTTTTGTCATGTCACTAGATTGGAATTCTTTGACAATGCATTAACATGCCAAAAATAATATTACACACAAGAATAATGTGGAAATAAATTACAGGTAGAGCCATGTCCCTAAGGAGATTCTCATTCATGTCTTAGGACAGAAGACTTATAACCCTACTCACACATCTATTTCATCCCAGTATATTTTAGGTCCTTAGTTCAATTCAATAAATTACTCATTTTTGTGCTTGCTGCATACCCAGCTCTGTGTCAGTTTTACCAGGCAGCATAGTTACACAAAGGAACCTGTGTAATTTAGTCAAACACTTGTTTTTTAAGTTTAAATACAGTGACTTTTATGCAACTGAATCTTGAAAAGAGACAGTTTGTGTAGATTATTAAAATAGTATAACAGGGCTGGGGATTTAGCTCAGTGGCCTAAGTGCCTGCCTGGCAAGCGCGAGGTTGTGAGTTCGATCTCTGGTGTAGTCAAAAAAAAGAGAGAGAGACTAAAATAGTATAATAATATTTTTAGAACATTTATGAAACTGTCCTCTTAAAGACACCTAGGACCTTCTTTTTAAATGTACTCAGTCCTGGACAATTTTACCCAGGTAGAAATCCAGTAATTCATAGATTGGGTTGTTGATAAATGAGAACAGCCATGCTGTATATTACTATTTTTCAGTCAAGAACAATGAATGATGTAAAGTGTAAAGTGACAAACTCTTTTTGTGAGTTCACTTTTACTTTGATTTGAGTGCAAATATTGGGAAATTTGGTAGCTAGAGGAGTTAGGATAACTTTCTTGGAGTTCGTTAACTGTCAACAGCAGCGTACCCTTCTCGGGAGAGAGCTGCTTGCCCAGAGCCCAGCCTGACATTGGACTGCTACTGTAATGAATGAATAAACAAAAACATGAAGAGTGGACATTTGTGACAGTTTATGAACACACTCAAGGGCCCGAGGCATATGATGACTTGTCTTCCCCTGCCCCTTTCTGATAGTAATTTAAACCATTTGCTTTAAGATTGCTAAACTTACCTTATGAGAATTTGTTTTTTTCTAAATACTTTATCTTGTATATTGTGATGTCACATAACAAGTTGGTGAAATCGTAACTGTCATTATTTTCTTTCCGCAGATGAAAAATCTAAGACCCAGTAAAGCTAGATAGTTTGCTCAGTCATAAGGAGCCCAGATTTAAAGAGAGTCTAGTTGTGACCATGCCTAATTTAACTACAATCTTTTTTTTTTTGGCTTTTTGAGACAGGGTCTTGCTATGCAGTTCAGGCTGGCCTTGAGCTCACTTTGTTGCCCAGGCTGGTCTCGAACTCGCAATGATCCTCCTGCTTCAACCTCCTACTTGCTGGGATGACAGGAGTGCACAACCATGCCTGGCCTTTAACTACAATTCTGTGCTTCTTTGTCCTGATACGATATATATTCTAACATTATGTATCTGATCATCCTAAACTGAGGGAAAAGTAAAACAAAAAGAAAAAAAAGATGAGAAAAGAAGGAAAAAATGAAAACAAAGCTTTTATAAATGGGGGAGAGTGGAGGGGTTAAAGGGAGGGCAGGGGAGTGGAAAAAAGTATTAAGTTATATCATGTACACGTACAAATTCTCTATGATGAACGCGATCTTTATGTATATCTAAAATGTATCAATAAAATCTAATTGAATAAGAAAAAAATGCCCTTTTAGAGATAAGGGAATTGACCAAATTGCATCTGATTCAGAGACTTTCCAATTTGAACATTAATGACACTTTTGGAAATACCTTTCTAGAATGTCAGATGTCTGCTGCAGCACATCCTAACCTAAGAAAAGAATTCCGAAGGTCAGCCTTCAGTGAAAGAGTAACCCGACTCATTTATTTGAAACCATTTTTCACGTAAAGCTCAAATTCTCAAAATACCTATAATCTTGAGGAAATGGGTCCCAGACTGAGCTTCCAGTGTCTGTTCTGACAAAATTACCTGATCGTGAATGTTTTCTCAGTTTTTTCCACCTCAGTTTTCTCATCTAGAGAGTGGTTGTCTGCAATAGGTCATCTGCCGCATGCCTTATAGCTCTAACAGGTCAAAACGTGTGATAGGATGATGAGTGCTCATTTGCAGAGATCAAAAAGACCTGCTTTGTTGTGTGGAGTTGGAAATTGATAATCTGCATATAAATTAAAATGGTAGAGCTTTCGGGGAAGGATTAGCTGGCCTTACTTTGGGATTGGAAAGGTTTATCAGGTAGGAGGGGCTGGATCTTGAAGGACTTTGAAAAGCAGAAGAATTTGGTCTCTTCCCCCTTCCTCATTTATCAGATATTG
The DNA here is from genome assembly GCA_004365215.1 of Cuniculus paca. NCBI lineage: Eukaryota > Metazoa > Chordata > Mammalia > Rodentia > Cuniculidae > Cuniculus > Cuniculus paca. The sequence continues at coordinate 10,059 of RJWT010041964.1, forward strand.
CTTGATTGCCTGCTATCTTCCAGCCATTGAGAGCCATTTATGATGGATGATTCTTTTTGTAGTAGAGTTAGCATGGTGGATTTTTACCCAACCAAAGGGAATGGGCCATAGATAGGAGGATTTGTAATGTTTACCAAAATCTTTGTTCTGTTACTTTGGGTATGCAAAAGTAAGATAAGGAAAGCCTCAGAGTAAAGTTGACTTGAAGGTTCTATTTAAAGGATGATTGCCTTTATTTAAACAAAAGGAGAAAATAATAAATCAGGTATTTGAAGAGAGAGAGAGAGAAAAAAAAAATAGAAGTGCCCTTGATTTGGCATGATTGATTCTTTATTACCTTGTAGATGGGTGGTTTAGGGTAGTTGGATAAGAGGATAGCATTTGTTTGATTTGAAATTTGCAACTGTGCTCAAAGTCAACACACAGTTAATTTCTGTAAGTATGGCATAAAATAAAAGTGAAAGATAAGTGTTTTCTTGGCTTTTCTGCCTGATTATGAACCCCAGTGGCTCCAAAAAGAAGTCTGTGTAGTAGAATCATTTGTAGTGCTTATTACAAATGTACTATTTGTTTGTTTCGGTGTTGGAAATTGAACACAGAGCCTCAAATGTACTAACAGCCTGTGTTCTACTGCTGAGCAACAACTGCAGCCGCAAATGTACATTTTTAAGGTCACCTATGAACAGTTTGGAGTTTGTGATCTGAATTTTTAACATACTCCCAGGCGGTTCTCATTAATTTAGCCTTAGGAATAGCATTTGGAAGCCACCGATGGAGTCTCTCTATGACAGAGATGGACTCTGGACAACAGAACTGAAAGTGATTTGCATATCCCTAGGGTAAACCGGAAGATCCAAGGGAGATATTAGGGGCCCTTTCTTTTTTTAATTTGAAGGGATTGGCAAGGTCTATGGATCTAATACCAATGGAGAAAGTAAAGAGCTTGCATCCCTGAACAACAGATGAGGTCAATCTCAGAACAGAATCAATTAGTCAGTACCCACCAATGTTTAGGTTGGATGCTGTGAATAATATTCTATCTGCTCAGTGAAAATATTAAAGGTGGGGGTTTAGCTCGGAGGTAGCACATACTTAGCATACACAAGGCCATGGGATCAATCCCCAGCACCAAAACCAAACAAAGTAACAAATCACATAGATGTCTAAGTGAAGAGCAGTTCTATAGGCAAGGTATGAGTTATTTACCTTTATTGTGGAAATCATTTCTGGGCAGAGAAGTAGTTGGCAACTGTTTGGTTTGAATATATATATATATATATATATATATATATATATATATATATGTAATTATCAGCTAAATTTGGTGGTCCTAATAGAACACACAGGAATTAGTCAAAAAAAAAGATTGACTAATGAGACTGTTAGATGGAGCTAACACATTGACCAATGATCACTACAGCCTGGAGAAAGTTTGCAATTCCTTCTAAAAGTTAGGAAAATTCACACAACCACAGTTCCTGCTGATTTCCCTATCACCAGGCATCCACAAAATGTAGTTTTAGTCTAAGGAGGGAGCCACTTCCCTTCCAGGTGCCAGTGTTAGAGTCTAGAATTATCTGGAATCACCACAGCATGCCAGCTAAAAGGAAAACGTGTTTAACGCAGAGGTGGTTGTGGCTTCACTAGGAAGACCAATATAAGCCAACAATAGGAATTAGGTCAGGGCAGAGAAATGGTCCAAAACCACTGTGGGTAACCCAAATGCCAACGGTTTGTTAATTATAGGTATGCTTTTGTACAAATTCATTCTTCAGTAAACAACATATGGTTTATTCTCAACTCATCCTTTTAAGCATCCTTACAAAGACATTAAAAATACTCTCTTGCTGATATTCTGCAAGAGAAGTAGTTGGATTGATACTTGCCAGTGAATCTCTGCCTATTCAGATTGGACAAACCAAGTAAGAATTTCCAGTAGAGTAGTGCTTAACCAGGACTGCTTTTGGGTATTTTGTATACTTCACTAGGAAAAACACAGTGTGTCAGAACTGTGGGAAAGGGTGTTCTCACAGGACCTCCTTCTCCAAACTCTTCTGGTATCATTCTGCTGGATCTTATGATCTGTCCCTGAGTTGGCCAAAGTTCTATCTATCTATCAATATCTATCAATATTGTCTGGAAGTGGAAATGACACAGCCCTGAA